>VDFB02276387.1:0-24135 GCA_007258455.2 Sequoia sempervirens | reverse complement strand
AAAGAATCAAAATCTGAGAATGTTTAGGAAATAACTGATGATGAACATTGCACTTCAATATAGGTTATTCACCATTCATGTACAGCAAACAAAGAGCTTTCTGATTATCAATATGGACTGATCATGCATTCAGAGTCACCCAAAAATACATTTCAGACTTATATTGGCACCAGGAAGGTCACCGAGATTACAACCAATGTGTAACAGCAGTCCTAAGCAAGAATATGACTGATTCCTTAACAAGAACTGGCTGTAACATACCCAGAATTACAATAACAGCAGCAAAATATCTTAATTTCTGACAAGAATTTGTTTGATTACAGTGATTGAAGAATTCAGATTTTGATCTTAAGTTCTTATGCCAAATCTGTAGCTTGAAATGCTATTTAGAACTCAGGAGAACATAGACTGAAATACTTGCATTTCATCAAACAGTTGGCATGCAACCCCAACACTTTACTATATGATTGACTGCAAATGACCTTAATGGACAAGATACAATGACTGAAATATCATGCAACTTCTCCAATTCGAGTTCCTTAACTTTATTACATTGCAATCATTACACAGCAGTAACTATGATTGACAACAGTGACAATAACTTTCAGATATTGACATCAGATTTTGCAATTCTGTAGCTTACAATGCTGTCCACGTCCAACACTCTTCCATGAAAATGCCAAACAAGACTACACCAATGCCTAGCAGCAATTCTAACTAATTAAAGCCTTATACAAAAAGAAATCGAATTACCCCTGATAATTGGCATAATAAAGAATTTCCAGACCTGGGAATTAGTTCGACTTGCAGCCAAAGACCCAGCCGTCCTTCTCTCAGATCTTATGTCCTCTTTCTTGACTGTAATCTCCTTCACTAAAGGCTACGACTAGAGTATGATGAAGCCACGACCTTGCCACTGCTTCTTAGTTCGTTGTTTGTAATGCCCCCTTCTCGAGCATGATCTTTCCAGTGGCCAGTTGGCCTATTCGGGCAGAAGTAGACTACTGCGGAAGGTAAAATTAGGGTTTCCTATTTTGAAGGATGTTCTTGCTCGGGGTTGGTCGATTCAATGGCAGATTCTTTCTGGGTTTTCAGAGAGCTTCGCAGTGGTATGTTCTTCTTGGCATTCTGAGCATCTTCAGGAATTTACTATTTTTAGTAAATTCTATTTCTGGCAGTAAACTGGTTGGTCTCAGACGCAGTTGACTTTCCTCTTCAGCTGACTCAATTGGCATATTCAGACTCTGGCCTCGGGATGCAGTTTGAGGTGATAAGTTGAATTATTTTAAAGAAGTCATGTTTAATGTTATATTTTAACATTGACCCCTTGGCCTAGCAACTTTACTTTAAGTTGTTTTAAAAGAGGTTCTTTATGGGTGGGCGCCTCATTAAAGGAAGTAATTATGTTTTTATTAAAAGATTTATTCCAAGCAAAAGTGGACGCCAATTTCAATGAAGAAATTAAGTAATAATTAAAATATTGCTTGGGAAAGTGGGACGCCATCTCTTGGGATTAGGGTTTTGACTCTGAAAAAAGAAGGTTAGGGTTTCGAGAAGGTCAACAGCAAATTATAAAAGGAAGCCTTGGGTTCTCTTTTCAGCATCTTTTATCTACAGGAATGTTATGCTGCCGGATTGGCTTTGGGATTGCTTCGAGGAATGAAGGCCTCCTAGCTTGGGCATTGCTTCTCGCTTGAAAGATAGCGACTAGTGGTGAGATAGTGTAGTTTGAATGTTTTATTGTGAGATTTCTGCATTTTTAGTCTTTGTGAGGATATGTAAATCAGTTTTATGCATATTAGTGGTTTTCTGGAGTTGCACATTCATTGTAGCAGATTGATGTTTTTAATCATAAGTCATAAAATACACAAAGAGTCGTTCTGGGTATTGTCTCATTGGTTTTCTCTGTTGGAAGCGACCCTTCATGAATATTTGCAGATTTTAATATGAAGCGTATGATTTTATAAAGCAAATTCGTCATTCCTTGTAGGGCGCACTTTCTGGAGTGCCTCGGGATCCGTGTCATTAATTATTAGCCACTTTTAGCTGCCTTTTCTTATAACTAAACTAGGCGCCATCATTCTATAGGTCCATTGCATCAAACTTGAGGTCTTTTGGGTCTGTTTAGGGTGTTATACGAGCAATTTAGTGGGTTACAGGCATGCTGGTTTTACAGTTAAAGGTGCAGATCTGAATAAATCAGAATCTTAAATCTGGTTTTTGAGAGAAGGAAATCAGTTTTGATATGTCCATTAAGCAAGGAGAAGTCTCTATTTTAATGCTCGTTGAATTGTTCTAACTCTATGCTCTTGGCAGGCGAATTCTCTATCATATTGTAAGCTGACAGTAGTACTGACAGCAGTTCTTCCATCTTGCTTAATCATGTTTTGTAATGCTCATATTCACATTCTGTAATTGCAATTGTATTTCTTTATCTCCGCCCTATGGTAGCTCCTTTCCCATTTCGGGTTAGAAAGCACATTCTGGGTGTCGAGTACTTTCAACATTTTAGCTTACTTCTCTTTCCAGCATTGTAATTTCTGTTATCTCCGCCATATGGTCGCCTCATTTCCGTATTGGATTGAGCAGCACATACTTGGTGTCGAGTGTGCTTTCAGTATATTAGATTGTAGGGATCCTCTGACCACATGCTCGTCGTTCGCGGCGCATCTTGGTTAGAGTTCTTGCATAAGCATTTTGATTAAGATCCTCGACCAATGCTCACACCTTGCCCACATCGGGATCTGGTGTACATTCACGGTTAGAGTTGCTGACTTTATCGTTTTAGTTTATTTGCTAACCTTAAGGTGCATTGGTTTGTAAAGCATTATTGAAAAAATTGAAAAAAATTGACTTGGAATATTTCATTGTTGATGCAATATGACTCCTTAGTATGATGTTTTTCCTCCAAATGAAATCGCTTTCTTTTAGAGCTCATACATTCAATGCTCAGTAGTGTTGACGCCTTGATGATCAGAATGATATGCTGCCCAGCTGCAACCCTGAATAATACCTCCCGGAATAAATCTCTTGAAAAACCTTCAAACTGAATCTCAAAACAATTGCTTCTTAGACAAGCTGTATGTAGTCACTATTCTCCAAATTTGGTCACTGAAAGTGACCATTAAATTTGCAATGAAGCACCTATAGAAACCATGGATGGATTCCTCAACAATCTCTAGCTAGGGTAGATAGTTTCACTACCAAAACTGGTGCTCCAGGGTCTTCAAACCATTAGACCTAAAAAGCCTTCAAGAAGCTCTCCAAGATGAGATGAGAAAATAACTCCAAGCATGCTCAAATGGCTAGTTCATAGCTCCTTATAAAGAACTTTTTGACCTTCTAGAAAGATCCTCCAAGGAACTTCTAGAATATTATAATATTTTATTTTCACTTAAGTCACTTTAAAAATATTATTTGACTTTCTTTATAATTTACTATTTTATTTTAGTCACTTTAATTAAATTAATTAAAATTAAAGTTACCTTTTTTATTTTAATTTATTGAGATAACTTTATAAATAATTAATTTAATATTATTCCCACTTTATTTTAATTAAAATAATCAATTAAGTCATCATTTTGAAATATCATTAATTTTTAAACAACTTAATCAATTAAATTAATTGTCACTTTACCACAGATTTTGAGGACATAACAGTCCTTGCTTCTCACAGATTGCTTGCCCTCGAGCAATCCACAATTGCAAACCAGCCCCACTGTCACAACACTTGAAGCCAGAGCGGAAAACCAGCTGCACCAGTCCATCAACCACCCGAATCCCAAATGGTCCTACAGAGTGTTCCAACCCATAACATTTGTATGCAGCTGGAACCCAAGATGCTGTCAAACTCTATCAACCAATGAAGCCAACCACCCAACAATAAAATTCCTGGATCCCAACTCTGTAAATCATCCTTATCATGCCAACTTCAAGTACTATGGTGATAAACCTCATATATCATAATTGTCCATAGGTGCATTCCACCTGGGTCACATGGGCAAACTGAAAGTCCTTCAATCTCAACGCCAACTGTCTTTTGCTGTGCCACTCTGATAACCTCTAGAATCCAATTGAACCAAATCTCAAATTCCTACTTCTGGAAGCAACCGACTGGAGAGAACGAAGTAAGAGACTTGCAAAACGTGGATTCATCACCTGAAGTCAGAAATATATTGTACTAGAGTGAACTAGGAAGCCTCTTATTCATCCCACCTCTTTGTGTCATCAAGGACATAGTCAAATCTTGTGTATGTGGGCTAAAAGTAAACTGATAAGCACACCTCATTATGCAATTGAGGTGAAACTCCCCTGTCTACGTCAATGGAATACCTGAGTAGTCATGTGTATTCCATCCTACACTGCCATCATTAGAAGATGACTCACAACTCAAAACAGGATGAGTTGGTCTTGCAACAACATCATCATTACCCCTTGCAGCCTTGACCACAAGATTTCTATCTGCTGCATAGAAAGAGTTTTCTAATTTGCTTTTAGGAGTAAGAAGAGTACCATCAAGAATGCCATAGTCTCCACAAGCTGACGTCTTGCAAATCTCGTGAAGAGAAGATGAAATAGCGCTAAGATCCAACGTGCAAGACTCAGAAGGAATCATCTTCTCCTGATAAGACTGTCCAATGACAATCTCTATAGTGCCAATGCAGAGCCTTGTGCCCTCCGATGACGTCTAATCCTGTATTCGAACCTGATGTGTCTGTGTCATCAACAATCCATTCCACCCTGAATGGCCTCCTGAAGATATGAATGATGCTTAGCCTAGGTGCATAGAAGCTCATGCCAACCTCCGACAAGCTGCTGGTATATATCAAGACAGTACCATGCAATCGGTGAATCATGTCCATGATGGAGTAAAAGGTATCTCTGCCGTCAAAGGATGATATGAACTCATCATCAATTTGTCCCTTAACACCAAATTGGCAATCCCAACTTCTCCTAACCATCCCAATAGTTGCCGTCCTCAAAGTGTACCCTAATAGAACTCTCTTGAGATCAAGAATAATGCATCCATCACCAAATGACTCCCCTTGCCTAACCAACATAAGAGGCATTGCACCTGCATCCTGAGAGTGAACAATAGGAGACCTCACATTGATTTCTTCATCATGTGCCATGGCTGCCATAGACGATTGAATCTCTGTTGTACATGATGAACATCGAGCCAAGCTCAACTCTAAGCATAGCTCATCAACATTGATCTCGAATTCTTGAAGGGCCATCTGAGCACACTTCAAGGAATCCTTGGAAACCTTAAGCTCATGAGAGAGCTTATCAACTTCCTCTTCTTTCCTTCTCAAAGCATCTGAATATATTTCAACAAGGTTGAGAAGGTGGTCATGATCTGAAAGAAGGTATAAGTAATTTGATTTCATTACTCCCATACCATCTTTAATCACCTACAGACTATCCTAAGAAGATTCCTCTTCAACTCCTTTCTGTCTTCTTTCAAGTTGAATCTTCCAAAGGTGATTTTCAATCAGCTTGTGCATTTTACCATGATGAAACAACACTGCCACAATCTCATCCTCAGTCACCTTCAACTGATTTTCCAAATTGTGCGGATTGTTAGGTGTAAGAATATCTTCTACCTCACATGAAGTATCAGATTGTTCCTAAAGTGCTTGAGTCACATAGCTATCTTCTTCTGCAAAGTCCTACATACATACATTCTGATTTGAAATTAGGACAGCGTTAATTTCACTTGTAGAAACATCATCAATGCCTTGATTAGATGTCATAACACAAAAGGGATTAGTTTGTTCTTTGGACTCATCATCCCACTCAACTGATTCATTGGATGATGGCCTACATTCTTCCTATAGAGAGAGAGGAACCTGTAAACCAAATGAGATTAATTCTTCAAAGGAACCCGTCTTCTCCTCACACGGCTTATTGATAGCAATCTTTAAATCACTTACATAGAAACTTGTGCACATTTTACTTGTAGATGCAATGAGTAGCTCTTTTTCCCTAAAGGCCATTATATCATTTTGTTGAGAGTAAACTGTATAAGACTCATCATTTTTATTGTTTGACCATACCTCCGCAAAATTAGTAGATTGTTTGTTCACAACATCAACTTGAAGATCCATGTATTCTTCATCATTAATAGAGGTGCTTGAGGAACTAGTTTCATCCTCAACCTTAGTAGCATCATATCCATCTGGTACCATTTCAGTCACCTGCAATTCTTTTCCAATCTCTTCTTTTGTGATTGAATTTTCTTCTTCAAACTTCACCCATTTGTTTGTGCATTGGTGGTTAGGCTCCTGAATTCCTTTGCAACCCAAAGAACCCAATTTCTCATCAGTCAACTGATTTTTGCTCTTTTTAGGTTCAACTGTAGGCTAGTCAATAACTGTTGACTCATCACATTCTAAACTAAACTCATCATAGAGACTTTTGGATACTTCACTTGTAGATACACCAATTCTCTCCTTGCTTTGCGATGTAGATCGTCTTGAAATGGAATTTTCATACTAAGCTAATCTTTGTTGTGAAAGCATAAGTTCTTGCTGGAAATTATTCAAGATGCTCTCAACACTTTGCTACTAACATTTCTTTGAGTTTCTTTTTTGTTGGCTATAATCCATCGGGTACTCCATATAGCAGGCGAAGGAAAGATCATTTCTAATTTCTTGTGGGATTGCAAGGTACCCTTCATAAGCAACCATTACATCATCTTTGGATCCCATGATTCACAACTACAACAACAAACAAACCCTCCAGGCTGGCAGGATCCAAGCTTTCATACCACTTTAAAATCCCGTCCAATCTGCCGTGGAATGTTCAATTTACGTTGTTTGACATTTCGTCAAACACTTTGCATGCAAACTCCTTTAAGAATATGTCCCTTGTAAATTTGAACAATAATTTTCCCCAAAGTGCTTAATTCGACATAATGCATATGACAATGAAAGAATCACAATCTGAGAATGTTTTGGAAATAACTGATGATGAACATTGCACTTCAATATAGGTTATTCACCATTCATGTACAACAAACAAAGAGCTTTCTAAATATGAATATGGACTGATCATGCATTTAGAGTCACCCAGAAATACATTTCAAACTTATATTGGCACCAGGAAGGTCACCGAGATTACAACCAATGTGTGTAATAGTAGTCCTAAGCAAGAATATGACTGCTTCCTTAACAAGAGCTGGCTTTTTTTTACTTCACTGGGTGTATTTCAACGTACTCTGGAAGTAAACTAGATTATGCACAGAATATAGAACAGAACAACATATCCGAAAACACAAGATGCTTGAAATATGGAATGCTTCATTTCATTTTCTGTAAGTATCATGTACAATCATATGGATGTCCCACTATCAAATCATGTCTTCTTGACTACCAAGACTCAGTACATATAACGCTCGGCAGTGGTTGAGCAACCAACCGTCGTGATGTTTCATAACAACCCTTTACCACTAATCGGGACTTAAGTACATGACATTTATTACATTTAATTATTCCCACTACAACAATAGTTTTATTAACATAAGTAACTAGCCGATTATGGCCACCTATGCTACAACCGACTATGGTCGACTACAACAAAAAACTAAAGACAATGACGACTTACATCATCCCCCCACAAAAGAAGTCGTCTTCCAAACGGCATCATAACCCAAAAGGGAATGATATTGCATGTGAATCTAATGAGGGGGAAGTGAGGATGTCCCTAGATGGATTAATGATGTCGGGGTGGTTGCCGAAGAGTGCTCCTCCCTCAATCGCCTCACTTCCTCCATGTGCACGTGGAGCTAGTGATCGGTGAGAATCTCCTGTTCTCAAGTGGCTTTAACCATGCGAGCTGCCTCCATCAATTGACTTATGGCCTTGTCCGCCTCCGTGCTCGTAGTCGCCAGTTGTTCTTCCAACTCTTTTACTTTCTGTTCCCACACCTGCTCCTTTTGCCGCGCCTCCTCCAAAGTGGTCACCTTGGCCTCAAAGGTCACTACTCGGGTTTCCTTGGCACTAGCTATCTGAGTCTGCTCTACCAATTGAGTTTGAAGGTTCTTCATAGCTATTGCCAACTCATCTTTGATCTTCTGCAACAGTCTATATGCTTCTACCTTCCCTGCCACTGCGAACTCAGTGGACAACATCTGCCGCTTCACAATATAGAAGGCATCACAAAAGGCTAATTTCATATTATAGAGATTCTCCAAAAATCCCAACATCCCTTTTTGCCATCCTTGGTGGTGTGCCATACCATGCTCTGCGCATTGCCGGGGTTTTGCCTGTCGGCCATCCCTGGCTGGTGAAGATACGAGTAAACTCCGACTCGCACCCCATCTGCATGAATCCGCAGATGCAGTACACTTCCTAGGCCACTAGGGGAGAGCGGCCAACCTTGAGTGCTTTTGATTACTCCTCTGTAGATTGACCAGTTTTGTGGAAGCTGTCCGAAGCGAGGCAAAGCAAAGCTCGGTTGAAGTTTGCGAGAGTTGATTACCATATCCCACGCCTTAAAGTAGAGTAGAGCCCTCTTATCCCTGCAACCATTTATATTCAGTATTTTCTGGTTAGTATTAGGAAACCTGAACTTCATTGAAATTTTTTTGAATCTTGTTAAAATCCCTTTCTCCTCGAGCTCCAACTGAACAATTGTGTAAGTCCCCCTTGAGATACCAACAAATCACAATGAGCCAACTGAGACTATATCCGTTGCATGAAAGAACCTTGGAGTTAAATGCATGATCTTTCTCGCAATCTTAGCATGTAGGAGACTTTGTTCAAGAGAGGATAGAGTATCTGTTGGGAAACTTTATTCTATGTTGGTGCGGTCACGAAAACACATCAACATGAATTGGCGCTAGGAGGGCCATCAAGGATCTTTGTAGTTAACAACCACATTGAAATAAAGAAAGGATTTTCATCAAAGAGAAATTTATTGGAGAAGAATTATCATGAATCAAAATGGTGCTACCACATAGAGACATTTTCCCAGTATTGCAACCGAATTTGGGATTCAACGACGATCAAGAAGACATCCTCTCATGTTTGAACAATCTCGCGTGAAGAACAAAGAGGAGCTACATTGAGTATATGCAAACTTGCTTTGTGTTGGAGGAAGAAGAGGAAAAGGCCATTAAAATTCAGGTTGCTATTGAGAGAGATTTGTTGAATCAGAGACAGCCCCTTGCTCCTTTATCCCTGTGCCGCCGGTAGAAGAAGCAGAAACAATTGCATCCTGGAGTGTATCAGTTCATTTTCACCTGACAAACTGAAGAGAATATTGAGATCTACGCGCAGTTCAGCAAAAGACTTTGTAGAGTTAGAGCTTCCCTCTAGATCAAAGCAAAAGAAGAAGGAAGCGCGATCGAGTGAAGAAGTTTCAACAAGCGAGGAAGTTACTTTGAGCGAGGAAACAAGCGAAGAAGACCTTTCTAATTTGTTCAGAACTCCACCAAGCGTATCAAGGTTCGCTCCAGGAAGAACAGTTCAAGCTTCTATATCGGTGATTGTACAATCACAGATCCCAGCCATCGTTCAACCACAACAACAAGTTCAAGTCGTTGTTCTGCAACCACAACCAGCGCAAGCAATGGCTCAGCCAGCTCAAAATGGTGCTACTTGGTTGGTCAACAACCCATCCCCACTTGAATTTCAGGATTACCACGACATGCCAAAGAATCCTGAAAATTTCTGCACCAAGTTCCACGTTAACGATCCAAACCGTACCATTGAAGATCACATTAAAATGTTTGAAGATCATCTGTGAAATAGCCAGATTGCATATGCAGATGTGGCTTGTAGATTATTCCCATATTCTTTGGGAGAAGAAGCACATTTTTGGTTCATTCATTTGCCAATTGGGTCTATAAGAACTTGGGAGCAGATGAAGAATGCCTTCCTCGGGAAGTTCGGTATACCAGTCACTGTAGTGGAACTTTACTGCCAATTTGTAGAACTGAGGAGACAAGATAGGGAGCCTATCCATGCCTTTAACAACAGATTCCAGAAGGCTCTAACAAGATTGCGAGCCCCATATGTGATTGTTGATGCTCGGGAGAATTATTACTCAGCCTTGGACCCGTTGACCACAATGTTTGTGAGACAAGCTCATCCGGCTCCAGCCAACATGAACCAAGCATACGCTAAAGTTGTGGAAGTGAGTCAAAATATGGGACAAAACATAATTGTGCCCTCTTTGTATACAGGCTTGACTGCAGCGAATAGTCAAATGCAGACTCTTGGGTCAACATGGAATCAACAAACTCCGGCATTGAATCGAGTTCCACAACCGACTTATCATGTTACAGCACCATCTGATCAATTAGTTCTCCATCTTGGGATGCCTTTGTCCCAGATGCAACCAACACAGCCAGTATACCTCTAGAACATTGTGTCACCAGTCAAAATTCAGGAGGAAAAGGATGAGATGAAAGATTTAATCGAACAAGTTAAAAGGCTGTCTACTGAGGTCACCTACCTCAGGAATCAGAATAATCAGACTCAGAATATGTTACAAAATTATCAGGCACATCAAGGTGCCAATCGTGGATATTAGAATAATCCTCAAAGCCACCAGGATACCCACCAAGGACACAATCATGATAATACTCATGGGTATCGAAATAACAACCAAGGATATCAGAAGAGGTCCTGAAATACAGGGCCCAACAACGGAGGTGTGCTGTCACCATTGGATAACCCGCCGCCTCCTGAAAACCGTCCCACTGACAAAGTTTTCTTGGCTGAGGCCACCATGTCGGGATGGTGCAGACTTCATAATACAAATTAGCATTCAGAGCTTCAATGTCATGAATTTCAAGTTGCTGCTGACATTTTCAAAAGAGAAGCGAAGAACACGGAGGCTACTGAGAATCCTCCAGCTATTGGATATGAAATAGCCTCAGTACCACGTTATGACCAGGCGCTGATTCTTGAAGATGTCAATGTCTTGCCTGAGTACCAGAGTTACATGCCACCATCAATCAATCACAGATTTCCACCTGCTTCGGCAAATGGCCCTGTGGGGGCGCCAGAATATCAAGCAGCGGAAGCTCAAACTTATTCAGAGGCTTAGGCCACATATTCAGAAGAGCCTCTTGGCCAAGATAACTACGTTTTTCCACCTCTCAATAATAGTGTTTTGGTAGAAGGGAGAAGAGAGGTGGAGCACCCAAAGTGTATTAGAGGAATCCAAATCAACAGCGTGAGCCTCTAACGTCATCAATACCTCATAATTTCGCAACTCCCCTGAATCCCAATGCAAGCAACAACCCTAGTGTACCCAGGGATTCTCCAGAATATCGGCAACAAAATGTGACGCAAGGAAGAAGCGGACCACAAACTGTCCAACAGATTATCCACCAAATGCAATGCCCACAAAAGGAGAATCTTCCAAGAGAAGATGTGAAGAGGTTAAGTTCTTATGTACTGGAAGAAGTCAAGAAAATGAAAGTCAGTCTTCCTTTGTATGAATTGATGAAGATTTCAGAGGTCAGAGATACCATTCTGGGAAGCTTGTATGAAACGCCTGTTGTGAGGAATACTTCTCAAGAAGTACCTAGTTCATCAAGGAATCCTCTCGTCAACACATAGTCTCGTCCTGTGCAAAACACAAATGTAGTAGAAGAGGCGCCTCACGCACCATTTAACACTTGGGAGACTCCACAACAGTCTCAAAGTTTTGTGGGGATAGTACAAGAATCTTCAAGCAGGCCTGAGGAGTCAAAGACTAAAGATAAAAGAAGAGTTCGATTCGATATTCCTACAAACCAAAAGCAAAAGCAAGAGCAAAAGCATAATCTGAAGGAGGTTGCCCAAGACAACCAAATTCAATTGGACAAAAAGGATGAAAAGAAGAATATTGTAACAGTTGAGGAAAGAAGAAAACTAGTGGTATTTTATCAGGGGAAAGATGAACCAGCCCCATTTCTCGTATCAATTAGAATTTTCGGAAAATTGTTACACAATTGCTTGATCGACTCCGATGCTTCTAGCAACATCATGCCACTGAAGGTGTGCGAAAGGTTAGGTTTAGTTCCACTTCAAACCAGCAAGAAAGTAACCCAGCTGGACAAGAAAGAAGTTCCAATTGTTGGAGAGTTGAATAACATTTATATGTAGTTGGCGGCCGACCCTAGAGTGCAAAGCTGTATAGACATATCAGTGGTCAACATACCTGATGGATATGGCATGTTGCTAAGTAGAGATTGGGCAAGGAAATTGAATGGATACATTGCAACAGATTTTTCCCACATGTGGCTTCCATGGAGAGGAGTTCCAAATCAGATTAAAATTGAGAGCACACCACAACTTAGGTTAATGATCACTGAGTATGGTGAAGATAATGAAATTATGTTTGTGGAAACTGAGCTAGGCTCGTACAAGCCCGTCAAGCAAGAAGTTTTGATGTTGCAAAGTTCAAATGAAGGGAAGTTTTTAGAAGATGCAATTGCTTCCACTGAAGTTTTGGTTGAGAGTGATTCAAGTGATAATGAAGGTGAAGGGATGTTTGAAAATTTTAGGGATTTTGTTTTGAAAAGTGTGAAACAAGTAGAGTTGGGAAAAGACGCCTCTATTAGGAATTTGTTACTTCCGAATTGGTGCAGAATCCATGAGGTATTTCACTTTGAGATCACTTGTGCCATGTGCAAAGTTGCCTTGGAGCAAGTTTTGAAGCTCGTTCCACAAGCCTCCTTGGAAGAAGTGCATAAAGAAGTCAACAATGGAAAGGTTTCTTGTATAGAGAAATTGGTGAAAGATGAATAAAACCGGCCAATGGTTGAAGAAAACAGTTCACAGTCAGATGGTCAGAAGAATGCACATGTTCACCCTCCCAACACTCTCATAGAAGATCAAGTATGGACCTTGAGGTTTGATGGATCAAAGTCAAAGAAAGGAAATGGAGCAGGATTTGAGCTGATTAGCCCAACTGTAGAGGCATATTTGGGTGCCTACAGACTCCAATTTTCATGCACCGATAATGTTACTGAGTATGAGTCTCTGATTCATGGTTTGATCCTTGCAATCCAAAAGGGAGCAAAGATTGTGCACGCCTTTGGAGACTCTGACATAGTGGTCCGTCAAGTGAGGAAACAGTATGCTTGTCACGATAAAAGGTTCAACCACTATTGCAACAAAGTATTGGACTTGATAGAGAGCTTTGACGCCTTTAATATCAAGCAAGTTTACAGGTCCAAGAACCTTGTTACTAATTCTCTCGCACAAGCTGCTAGTTCGTTGGAACCTCTGGCTATGGAAGGATTGAAGAAGTTCACCGTGGAGCTAGTCTCAACCCCATCAATTCCAGACAATATACAAAACTTTCAAGTGTTCGATGACGATAAACAAATCTTGGATTTTCTGATATGTTCCAGTGTATTTGAAGCACAAATTATTGATGAAGAGGAGACCGAAGAAGCTGAGTATGATGCAGAAGGAATTTTAAATTTGAAGACAAATGTTATCCCCAAAGGGATGGTTGAATTAGAAAGGTTGTTTGATCCCGATAAACTAAGTAGAAAGCAGAGCACCCAAGGAGATGAATGCGAAGCTGTTAATTTGGGGATTGAAGAACAAATAAAGAACGTTTTTATTGGCAAAGTTTGCACTCCAAAGGAGAGGGAAGGTATCATACAAGCATTGAAGGAGTTTAGAGATGTGATAGCCTAGGGCGATGATGATTTAAAGACATATGACACTTCTTTGATCACGCACACAATCCCTTTGAAGCCGGGAAACAAGCCATTTCGGCAAAGGTAGAGGCCTGTGAACCGATTATTAGAACCATTGATCTATCAAGAAGTCAAGAAGCTTCTTTCTGCTCGTATTATCTTTCCAGTGAGGCACTCTACGTGGGTCGCCAATCTAGTTCCAGTCAGAAAGAAGAATGGTGAGATAAGGCTGTGTGTGGATTTTCACAATTTGAATAGGGCTTCCAAGAAAGATAACTACCCATTGCCCTCATTAGATGAAGTGTTGCAGATTGTAAATGGTTCCCAAATGATGTCCTTCTTGGACGGTGTTGTGAACTTTTCACACATCGCCCCATTCAAAATGGGGACCCCTAATTTTTGCTCCATTCTGGTCTTTTGGCTTTGGTTTTTCTCTCTCTACCTCTCTGTCTATCTCTTTTCTCTAGTTTTCCTTTCGGGGGACGTGCCCGCCGTTGAGCTTAAACATGAATTTTGGCTAAGACTGGGAAATTAGGGTTTCATCATTCTAGTCAGTCTGAGGTCGAACGAAGTGAATAAATTGAAAATAAAGGCTAACATTGTTGTCCGATTGTGCCTCTAGGAGCTCTCGGCAAATTTTCATCCCAGTTGATACCCACACTATTCTTAAGTAAGTGCACAATTGAGGAGCATTTGATCAACTTGCTGGAATTCCAGATGGTCACACTACATTTAGAGCACATCGGTACGCTCATGTACAAAATTTGAGCTAAAGCGAGGCAACTTTCTATTTTTTAGCGATCCGGCTTAGGGGCAAATTCCGGAATTTCGAGATCTGAGTTTTCTTTACTGTCACGGATATTCATGGAGTTTTGAGACCTTACATAATGAGTATAACATGCAAGCGAGGCGACAATTTTAGTCCGGCCTTGAGTATTTTTGGGGTTTGCATGCTCCGGGGTTTCCTTTGCATATGCGGTGATTCCTTGTGGGTTTTGAGAGCTTGGCGATGATACTGATGACATGCAAGCGAGATGATCACTCGGTAAAGGAACTTACTATTTTTAGCGAGTGCATCGGCGGCCACCTCCCGGCGCCAGTCCGCAGTCATAATCTGGCCGAAAGCGAGACCATGAGAGAGATCATTTGATATACGAGCAAATTAGGGTTTCGGCTCCGGGGCACGAAAAGAGGAATTAAAAGGTCGAGGTACGAGAAAACCGATTGTAAACCATGCGTGATTAGCATCGCCGAGGGCTGCTCTGGTAAAATTTGAAGTCAAACGGAGCACTTACTATTTATAGTAAGTCGTTTTGGAAACAGGGTAAAAATAGCAAATCAGTTGCATGCGCCAATGTCGACAGGCAGGTCACGTGGTGAGGAGCGCCTCATTGGAATTTCAAATCAAACGGAGTTGTGGAGGTATCAGAAACGAGCAGTTACTATTTATAGCAAATCACCTTCAAAAATGGGCTAAAAATAGCAGGCCAACTAAAAATAGCAGTGTTAACAGGTTGATGAAGCTGTGAGGATCTAGTTCAAAATTTCAAATCGTGCGAGCTTGAGGAAGTATGAAAATCAAAGGGACTACTATAATTAGAAGACATTGTAAAGGTGAAATTAGGGAAAAATGGCTAAAGTGAGTTTCATCCGTAGCACCCTTGAAATCTTAAAAGAAGAGAAAGAAGGTAGCGTTAATTTGAGAAAATTTCTAAATTAAGACTGTCCTACTCCAGCAGTAAAATGCGCCCTCATCAAGCTGGAAGTCAAGAAAATGTTTAAGTGTTGGACTTCATCCTTCACATATGGCAAAATGCACCCAGCTCAAGGCCTCATGTTGGAAAAGTTTCTAAGTATAAAACTCGTCCTGCTCTCATGCCAAAATGCGCCCAAGGAAAAGTTGGTGAAAGATACATGCAAATTTTCTAAGTGTAGATTTTCATCCTCCTCCACTAGTAAAATGCGCCCAAGTTCACAAAAGGTAAAAGAGTCAACAGTTTTCATCCTCCTACTAGGCCTAAATGCGCCCAAAAGAGGGCATGTAAGGACAAAGGAAAGGAAGGTGAAGAGTCACATCCAAGGCGTGGAAATTTAAAATCTTCCTTACCCCCCCAAATGCGCCCATCCTTCTCAAGAGCTGAAATGCGCCATGAGGTCAACAAGTCAAAGGATTTTCATCCTTCATGAGGTGCAAAATGCGCCCAAATGGGGCCATGTAAAGACAAAAAGAGGAAGTCAAAGGGCCACCTATTAGAGGTGTTACAAGTCTTATCCCTCATGCATGCTAATATGCGCCAACTTCCAGCTAGTGACATGCAAAATAAATTCTAAGTGTCAAGCTTCATCCACCTCCATAGGTGAAATGCGCCCAAACATGCTGAGAAGAGGACAAAAAGTTGACTTTCTCTTTCCCCCCTTTGAATGCGCCCAAATAGAGGCATGTGAAGACAAAAGGTAAGAGGCTCAAGGGTCATCTTTCATATCATGCAAAATGCGCCCATTTTTGAGAAGTCACAAGTCAAAGCAAAGACGTTGAAAAGTTTTATTCCTCCAATCTTGCTATATGCACCTATGTTTGATAAGTCAAGAGGCCAAGGCTAGGCATTAGAGATGTGTTATTCTCCTCTACATGTGATATGCGCCCAAGTAAAATACAAGGTGGTGAAATAAAGTTGCCTAGGTGTTGAAGTTAAAAAAATATCCTCCTACATGTATAAAGTGCGCCAAAGTAAGGTAGAGGGGGGAGATGAAAATATCCTAGGCGTTGGACTTTTTTTTTGAATGAAAACGTCTTTCAAGTGTGGTATGCGCCTAAGGTGGTGAGTGAAAAGTATAACATGCTAGGCGTTGGGATTAAGTATCTTCCATGATATGTGCTTTCAAGGTAATTTTTCCAAGTAAAGTTGAAATAAAATTTTCCACCACTGGCAGATGAATGAAGTTAAGTTAAAATTTCCTGAGGCGAAATTTTCAAAATGATTTAAAATTTTTTTTTCTAAGGCACAAAATATTTTCTTCCTCTAGAAAATACGCATAGACTCTGAGGTGATAAGATTTTCCTAAAGCATGAATGAATTGCCTGAGGTGAAGTCAGGGAATGCCGACACAGGGTTGATAAAAATTTCTCAAGTTAGAGCAACAGGATTTTCACAGATATGAAGAACGGAATCAAATTTGTTAAAAAATTATTTTTTCCAAGGTACAAAATTCAAGAAAATTAAATGAACCCGTTCGTTGTGCACCCATGAGTTCGACGCGTTCTGAAGGAAATTTTCTTCTGGGTATTGAAGATTATCGATGAGGAGTTGTTTTAAAGTCTTCCATGCTTTGCTGCCGCCTTCAGGATGAATATTTTTGATGGGCACTGGATTGATGAGTTTTTTCTAAAGGGAAATTTGAAAATTTTCTAAGGCAAAATGAAGAAAATGTCTCAAGGTGAAATTCTCGGATGATGAATTTAAGAAGGTACTGAGTGAATTTATCCAAATTCTTCCGTGAAGATGGTCTTCTTAGGCAGGAGATGAATAAAATCAGTTATCGAGGCTCCAGTAGTCAAGAATGAATTTCTTGAATCTGAGTTAAAGTTAATATGCTAATGAAGGTGTCGCCCTTGAGGAGGATAAGTTTAGCTAAAGGCATGAAAGAATTTGAGCGTGAGGTTGGACGTGAGCAGCTTGGAAGTTAGAGCGTGAAAATCCTGGTAAGTAGGTTGAATTTATATTATGAAGTGTTCTAATGCTCTTCTCCTTGCTTGTTTTGCAGGAAGAACGTCGGGACCAAGCGTTGATGATTTAAGTGATCCAAGATGACATTTCAACCACGAAGGAAGAAAAGTTGCGAAAAATGGCCAAGTGTTGGGACATAGTATAACTCAAGTGACAAAGAGGAAGTTGAAGATCAACGTCAAGAAAGAAGATCAAGAGCAGTGTGAACGCGTCTGCAAACGGGAATCTTCTAGAAGGATGGTGGACATTAATGGCTCATTTATTACTCCACTCTCCTTTGTGGCGGTTTTTAGGGCGAATCTTGTTTAGGGCTGAGGTGGCACGATTTGGGCCATCCAGTTGATTGTAATCTAAGCCGTCCGTTGGACTTGGCCATCTATAAAAGGGGGAGTCCCCCTCATTTGTATCTCATTAGAAGGAGAATTAAATCAGAGTTAGGATAGCAGAGAAGGAGTAGAGAAATTAGATAGTTGATAGTATAGTTTAGATTGAAGAGGAAGATCTTCCCATTGAATACTTTGTAAGAAGTTGTCATAGATGCTTTCATAATAAAAGAATTTTCATTGATGGTGATTTCTTCTTTGTTATAGGTAGTTGATGAAGCTTCTTAGATCCTTCCAATTCATGTAGCATCTTAAAGTAGCTTAAAGTAAAGTAGATTTCATTTCATGCAAGTACTTGGTAATTGTGGAATGAGGTGCTCGATTTGAACAAGACTTCGCTTGTCCATACCACTAGCGGGCTCGCTGACGGTGGGTTCGCCTTGCGTGGTCAACTGGAACTTTGTGAAACTTAACTTCGATTATGGTTTATATGCTGGCATGCGTCATTGTGATGGTGTCTTCATGCTAAATCGTGATCTGAACATCTTAAGTCCCTCCTCTGAAGATTGCATCGATTCCGCGGAAAGGCTGTCAGAAGTGAGCAAAAGCAGACTTGGTTTGAAATTTGTGAAGGTGAAGTCGGCTGTATGCAGCTTTAGGAGTGAATAGAATATTCGCCATCCCACTCATTTAATTCAGTTCATTTCGAGTTAGAATTAGGAAACTTGTGCTCACACCTTAAAATCATTTGAATTACATAGAAATCCCTTAGTCCATTTATGCATATCAGAAGCCGAACAATTGTGTAGAAGTCCTTGAAATACGACCAAATCACATCGAGCCAATTGAGCCTATTAGCACTAAAGACCTTGGGGAGTTGAGCATACCAGACTCTCATGATCTTAGCGTACTAGATACTTGATCAAGAGAATAGGAGTAGGCTGGTGGCTGACTTTATTACTGCGTTAGTGTAGTCACAAAAACACATCAACCAGGCAGTATGGGGCTACAATCAAGTGATGGTTGAAGATGCAGACCAATTGAAAACAACTTTCACCACCAAGTGGGGAGCCTTCGCATATAGGAGGATGCCCTTTGGCTTGATTAATGCGGGAGCCACCTTCCAGCAAGCTATGGATATTGCCTTCCGAGATTTGGTAGGGAAATGCATAATCATATACATGGATGACCTGACCGTGTTTTCAAAGAAAAGAGGGGACCATGTTGAGGACTTAAGAAAGATCTTTCAGAGATGTAGAAGATTCGGTGTATCACTCAACCCCAAGAAATATATATTTGGTGTCATTGAAGGAAAGTTGTTAGGTCATGTCATCTCGGAGAAGGGTATCTCAATCGATCTTGAATGCATAGAGGCTATCTCAAAGATTGGTTTGCCAGGGAGTCAAAAGGAATTGAGATCATTCTTCGATAAAATCAATTTCGTGAGAAAGTTTATCACTGGGTTTGCTGAGATCGTAAGGCTATTGAATGAGATGCTAAAGAAAGATGCTAAGATTGATTGGACTCCACAAGCTAGGAAGGCGTTCGATGAAATCAAACAAGCGATAGTGGATGCTCCAGTATTGGTTAGCTCGGATTACACCAAGCCATTCTATTTGTATTCATTTGCTTTGGAGCATACTTGCGCTGCAGTTTTAACACAGAGAATAGAAGAAAAGGATGAGCACCCAATTGCTTTTGTAAGTGCACCATTGAAAGAGGCGGAGCTAAGATACCCTAGTATTGAGAAGCAGGCTTACGCCTTGGTAAAGGCGGTCAAAAAGTTTAGACATTATATTTTGAGAAGCAAGGTTTACGCCATTGTTCCTGACGCTACTGTGAAAACTTTGTTAATGCAAAATGAGCTTGGAGAATGGAGAGGTAAGTGGGTCGCCATTCTACAAGAGTATGACATGGAGATACAACCCATGAAGTTAGTTCGAGGGCAGGCTTTAGCACAAACAATTGCAACAACTGGACCAGGACTAGTACAACAAACGTATGTGTTAGAAGAAGTGTCTCCAGGAGAGTGGTACGATGGCACTGTTTATTACTTGTTGAATCACAGATGCCCTCCTCATTTGAATCCAGTACAACGGAGAGCTTTGAGAATGAAAAGCTAGAGGTTCATGCTCCAAGGGTCAATTCTGTACAAGAAGAGTGGAGAACAACAACAAACGTATGTGTTAGAAGAAGTGTCTCCAGGAGAGTGGTACAATGACACTGTTTATTACTTGCTGAATCACAAATGCCCTCCTCATTTGAATCTAGTACAATGGAGAGCTTTGAGAATGAAAAGACAGAGGTTCATGCTCCAAGGGTCAGCTCTTTACAGGAAGAACCATGAAGGCATTTATCTGAGATGTGTAGGAAAGGAAGAAGCCAAACAGTTGATGGAACATTTTCATGAGAAGTTCGGGACTGGTCATGGAGGTAGTTTAGCCACGACTCATCAGATTTTAAGGGCTAGATACTATTGGCCCACACTTTTCAAGGATACATATGAACATGTGAAAACATGTCATGTCTGTCAGACAGTTGTGGACAGAGGAAAGCATCCAGCTATGCCCTTGCAGCCGGTAGTTGAGGTTGGGCCTTTTGCAAAATGGGGATTAGACTTCATTGGAATGATCAATCCACCTTCTTCGGGTCAGCACAAATATATCTTGACAGGAACAAATTACTGCACAAGGTGGACAGAGGCACAGGCACTCGAGCTCTACACAACTGATGTGGTCATCAAGTTTATTGAGGAGAATATCATCACAAGATTCGGGTGCCCCCATGCTTTAGTATGCGACAACGGCCCGACATTCTCATCTTTGAAGTTTTCCAACTGGGCATTTGAATATGGGATCACATTGAAATTTTCTTCCAATTACTATCTGTAGGGGAATGGACTTGCAGGGTCTATGAACAAGAATTTATCGAATGCCATCAAGAAGTTGATGGATAAAAATCCTAAAAATTGGCACACTCAGCTGAGATTCACTTTATGGGCTGACAGGACGAGAACAAAGAGTTCATTGGGAACATCTCCCTATCATTTGGTCTATGAACATGATCCTGTTTTTCCGATTCAGCTGAGGATTCCAACGTTGCAGTTCATTCAAGAAAATCTCGATGGGGAAGATCGGATCCAGACAAGATTGTCTTAGCTGATGCATTTAGAGGAGAAAAGAGATGAAGCCTTGGAGACTTTGGCGAAGCACCAGGGAGTGGTGAAAAGATGGTTTGATAAACAAGCTAAGGTCAAGTCTTTTCGGATTTCTGACTTGGTCTTATATTGGGACAAGGCCCACGAAAAGAAAGGAGATCACGATAAGTTCGACAAACTGTGGTTGGGCCCATATCAAATTGCTGAAATCCTCGGAGATAATGCATTCAAGCTACAAACTCTGATAGGAGAGGATATCCCATTGCCAGTCAATGGGCAATTCCTCAAGCATGATTTCCAAGCTTAGGTTCCCTTCGGGACCTACTTTGTAACATAGTTAGATTAGGTTTGTTTTCTTTTTGATTTGTTCCATTTTGGTTTTGGTTTGTCGCCCTTTGGGTTTTTGGTTTGGCGTTTTCCTCCCTTGAGTTGTCCACTCAAGTGGTTTTGGTCTGGAATGGGCAGAGATTTTGGGGTTTCCCGTTGCGAGAGGGGTGATGTTTTTCTTTCACCATTTGGTTTCTTTCCACTGGAGTTTGTGCGAACGTTGAAAATCAAGGTTTTTTTTCTTTTGTCATCATTCGGTTTGGAATTAAGCTCGTCTCGGGAGGTTAACCCGCTATTGTGTCTTAACACATGAGTCCATGTAGAAACTCCTTTTCTCACGATTCCGGAACTGATTGTTTTTGCTTGTTTTTTTGAGTGTTTTGATTTTTTTGTGGTTTTGCATATAAAGATAAAAATGCGATTTTGAAAGGAAATACTTCTAAAATCTTAAATAAATATAGAGAAGTAAAAACTGAAGTAGATAGACTTCTGAATCGATAGCATATAGGTCTATTATTCTTTCTCAGTGATTACAATATTGAAACCCTAACATGCAGACAAAAAGGCGAAGCAAATTGCAATATTTAAAAACGTGATTTTCTGATTGCAGCCGCCCCAAAATGATGAAGATTTAATACGGCCAACATCAAATGACATTTCTCCAGCCTCAAAATCTGTGCTGATTGACCCAGAGTGCAAGGCGTCCCATTGGTGAAGGCAGAAGACCAAAAAGCAAGGCGTCCAAGCCTGTAGAAGAAATACGGCCTCAAGGCTGAAAAGTACGGCTCTAAACCAACCATGATAAATCCGTACCACCTTGGAAACAGTGCCAGATGTGCATCTAAACCAGCCGCTCAAGAATATCACTCTTTCTGGACAATTATTGAATCAAACCCTGAACAATGACTTCACAATAAACTCTGTAATAACTTCTGGATGAAGCTATTCAACTGGCAGGCAATAAATCAGCTGGTATTTCACAGCCTCTGAACTGCAAACATTGAAGATGGCTTGTTCTCCAATGCAGAAGACAACTGAAACCCTTGGCTTCGTTCTCTGAAGAAGGAATTGGCTAAAATCGATTTTCATAACATAATCCATGAAGTTTTCTCAAAGAAAACTTATATCTTCTCAGTTGGGTCGATTTCCTTCAAAAAAGCATTATTTAAATAAAACTTGAATTTTACTTTTAATCTTTCAATAGTTTGGGCCTTCTTTGGTATATGATGTTCGTGAAAATTTTCTTTATGATGATGAATTTCAAAGAAATTGGCAGGTGTAATATTTAGTATATTTGGCACATGACCTCAGCTTGGGAAATAAAATTAATATTTATTTTGGCAAAATGAAGTATTAATATCTCTCTCAATAAGAAATTTGAAGTATTAGAACCAAAATTTTTTCGTTTTTCAAATTACAGATTACAACAAATGCACCCGTTAAGGTTAGCAGCTAAACCAAAACGTGCTGAAGCAACTCTAACCAGAATGTACACTAGGATCCCGATGTGGGCAAGGTGTGAGCATTGGTCAGAGGATCTAAATCAAATTGCTTATCTTGAGGAACTCTAACCAAGAATAAATGTAGATGATGGCGAGCATATAGTCGAAGGTCTTCTACACTAGAAATCTTGAAAGAGACTTGACACCAAGTATGTGCTACCCAATCCGGTTTGGAGTTAGTGACCATATGGTGGAAGTACTACAAGTACAATGCTTGAAAGAAATAATTGTAATGCTGAAAATACTCAACACCTAGAATGTGCTTTCTAACCCGGACTGGGAAAGTAGCTACCATAGGGCGGAGGTAAAGGAAATACTATTGCAATTACTAAACGGAAAGCTGAGCATTACAAATTATGATAAGCAAGATAACCATTACTGTCAGTACTACTGCCAGCTTACAATAATAAGTTAATAACTTGCTCTTAATATGAATCAACAGATAAATAGAGCTGCAACGATATATATGAGTTTCCTTTACTGAATGAATGAAGCTTAGATCTAAAATGGCACTAAACAGACCAACCTCAAATTCTGATTTATGACAGTCCAGATTTCCTTGTGCATGAACAGCAGACCTGTACTTCACAAATCCACTCACAACTTGCTCAAAACTTCATCAAATCTCATGAGACGAATTGCATAATGACCCTAGTATGATGGCGATTCAATTAGAACACTGAAAGCTGATCAAAACCCTCTATTTAATTTATGCACGGAAATCAATGCAACTCAAGGTGGTACGGCCCAGCAAGAGGGGCGATTTGTATTTAAAAATCAGATGCTTCTCTAAAAATTCCACAACCTGGCACAAAGGGGCACCTTACCTAGACAGAATGGAATATGCAATACCCAGAACAATCTTTTTTGATATTTTTGAATTATGAATGAAACTGACAATCTGCTGTAATAAATAATGCAATTCTAGAAATTATCTAATATGCAAAAATCTGAACTAGACAGCCACAAGCTGATTACAATGCACACAACTCAATGCAAACTCACAAACTAGACTATTTCACCACTAGTTGCTGTGTTGCAAGCAAGAAGCAATGCCCAAGCTAGGAGGCCTTCATTCCTCAAAGCGATCCAATACCATTCCGGCAGAGTAACAATACTGTAGACCAAAGATGCGGAATTGAGGATCAAAGGCTTCCTTTTATAATTTTCTGTTGACCTTCTCGAAACCCTAATCTTCACTTCAGAGTCAAACCCTAATCTCTTCAAAAGATGGCGTCCCTTTCTTCAAAGCTCAATCTTGATTTTTTAAATAAATTCAACACATTAATAAATGCGTCCAAACTTAAGGCATTAATTTCAACCTTGATGAATATAAAATTAACTTAATGATGGCGCCACCCTTAATGACCACCTTTTTAAAACATCATTAAGTTAAGAGACTAGGCCAAGGGGTGATTTAACATTAAAATATAATGTTATTTTA
>VDFB02276386.1:0-14060 GCA_007258455.2 Sequoia sempervirens | reverse complement strand
TAATATGAATCAACAGATAAATAGAGCTGCAACGATATATATGAGTTTCCTTTACTGAATGAATGAAGCTTAGATCTAAAATGGCACTAAACAGACCAACCTCAAATTCTGATTTATGACAGTCCAGATTTCCTTGTGCATGAACAGCAGACCTGTACTTCACAAATCCACTCACAACTTGCTCAAAACTTCATCAAATCTCATGAGACGAATTGCATAATGACCCTAGTATGATGGCGATTCAATTAGAACACTGAAAGCTGATCAAAACCCTCTATTTAATTTATGCACGGAAATCAATGCAACTCAAGGTGGTACGGCCCAGCAAGAGGGGCGATTTGTATTTAAAAATCAGATGCTTCTCTAAAAATTCCACAACCTGGCACAAAGGGGCACCTTACCTAGACAGAATGGAATATGCAATACCCAGAACAATCTTTTTTGATATTTTTGAATTATGAATGAAACTGACAATCTGCTGTAATAAATAATGCAATTCTAGAAATTATCTAATATGCAAAAATCTGAACTAGACAGCCACAAGCTGATTACAATGCACACAACTCAATGCAAACTCACAAACTAGACTATTTCACCACTAGTTGCTGTGTTGCAAGCAAGAAGCAATGCCCAAGCTAGGAGGCCTTCATTCCTCAAAGCGATCCAATACCATTCCGGCAGAGTAACAATACTGTAGACCAAAGATGCGGAATTGAGGATCAAAGGCTTCCTTTTATAATTTTCTGTTGACCTTCTCGAAACCCTAATCTTCACTTCAGAGTCAAACCCTAATCTCTTCAAAAGATGGCGTCCCTTTCTTCAAAGCTCAATCTTGACTTTTTAAATAAATTCAACACATTAATAAATGCGTCCAAACTTAAGGCATTAATTTCAACCTTGATGAATATAAAATTAACTTAATGATGGCGCCACCCTTAATGACCACCTTTTTAAAACATCATTAAGTTAAGAGACTAGGCCAAGGGGTAATTTAACATTAAAATATAATGTTATTTTAAGTGAAATGACTTATCTCTCCGAAACTGCATCCCGAGGCCAGAAACTGAATAAACCCATTGAGTCAACTGAAGAGGAAAGTCAACTGTGCCGAGACCGAACATACCACTGCCAGAAATAGAATTTACTAAAAATAGTAAATTCCAGAAAGTACTCAGAATGCCAAGAGAAACATATCATTGCGAAGCTCTCTGAAAACCCAGAAAGAATCCGCCATTGAAACAACCAACTCCGAGCCAGAACATCCTTCAAAATAGCAAACCCTAATTTTACCTTCCGACTAGCCTACGGGTCTCCGGAATAGGCCAACGGTCACTGAAAAGATCAGGCTTGAGACGGGGACATTACAAAGCATCTCAAATGACAAACCGCTGAAGCCGGATGATAAGGATCGACCTGGGATATGACCGTGACCATACCGCTAAAAATAAAGGTGGATGCTTCGCTGAGTGTCTCCACTTACTAAAAATAGTAAGTCAAGCAAATGATGTCCAAAAGACCCCAACCGAAAGCCAAACTGAATGATTCTGATAACTGAAGCCAAGCCATGCCTCAACAAGACCCTCTATCCACCCTATCAGCCTACGAGGGCCACATAATAGGCTAATCTCAAGAACTGAGAGATGTCAACTGGAAGGGGACATTACAGTCCGCCCCTCCTGAAATTGCTTGTCCTCAAGCAGTCTGAGCTCAGGATGTTGCAAAATCTCCTCACTCTCCCACGTAGCATCCTGCACTGGTAAATCTCTCCACTTCACTAGATATTCCCTGATAGTCCTC
The DNA here is from genome assembly GCA_007258455.2 of Sequoia sempervirens. Lineage (NCBI taxonomy): Eukaryota > Viridiplantae > Streptophyta > Pinopsida > Cupressales > Cupressaceae > Sequoia > Sequoia sempervirens. The sequence continues at coordinate 12,263 of VDFB02276386.1, read as the reverse complement.
CTGCGTAGTTGTCTTTCCCTGTATTCTAGGATAGACTCAGGTATTAAAATCAACTTTCCCTCATCATCTAAGGGAGGCAATACTGCTGAAGGTACCACACGATGTCCTAACACCTTCTTGAGACGTGACACATGAAAAACATTGTAGACCTTACTATCCGCTGGAAGCTCTAGCTCATAAGCCACCTCTCCCACACGCTGACAATTCTGAAAGGACCGTAATACCGTGGCTTGAGCTTCTTTGATCCACTCTTCCTGAGAGTAGATTGTCGGTAGGGCTGCAGCATGAGATATACCATGTCTCCCACCTCAAAAGATCTCTCGGTCCTCTTCTGATCTACATACTACTTCTGCTGATTTTGTGCCTTAGCAATATTTTCCTTAAGAGCCCTCGTAATGTCCTGGCTCTCCTGCAATAAGTCTCTAGCACTAAGCACTCTACTATCACTCAGTAGCAAATCAAGAAAACTAGGCGCCTCATACCCATACAGCGCCATGAAAGGGGACATCTGAATAGTCATGTGGTAGGTGGTATTGTAACAATACTCACATAAGTGTATCCACTTGACCCACGCCTTTTGCTGCCCTGCAATGTAATTCCTGAGGTAACCTTCCACCCATTTGTTCACTATCTCTGTCTGACCATCAGTCTGCGGGTGGTAACTGGTGCTCGGTGTAAGCTTGGTTCCACAAAGTTTGAACACCTCCTACCAGAAGTGACTCAGGAACCGACTATCCCTGTCGCTAACTATGCTCTAAGGCAACCCATGCAATCTGAAAACCTCACGGAAAAATACCTCTGCTACCTATGTAGCTGTGTAAGTAGTGGTGATCGGAAAGAAGTGGGCATACTTTGTCAGCCGATCCACAACTACATATAAGCAATCCTGTCCTTGGGCTTTAGGCAAGCCCGTAATAAAATCCATCGACAGGCATTCCCACTTCCTGTCAGGAATCGGAAGTGGCTGCAACAACCCTGCCGGATACGTGTTCTCCTGGTTGTTCTGCTGACAATTAGGGCACTCACGCACATATTGAAGAACATCTGCCTTAAGTCCCTTCCATATAAATCTCTCCCGAACCTGTTTGTATGTCTTAAAGTACCCGGGATGCCCTGCTGTAGGTACATCATGGAAAGCCTGCAGAATGGTGTTCTTCACCTCTGACCCTGGGATCAAGAAAATCCTGTTCTTGTAAATGATCAAGTCATTTACAAGTGTGTACCTCGTGTCCACAATAGATCCCTCAACAATACTAGATGCCCATGTATCCTTGGCATACTCTGCCACAATCAAGTGCCTCCAGTCCTCTGCAATTTGTACCATAGAACTCAGATGAGGCCGGTGTGAAAGAGCGTCAGCAACAACATTCTGTGTACCTTTGATATAGGTGATGTCAAAGTCATAAGCCTGTAACTTACCCACTTTTGTTGACGGTCATTCAAATCCCGCTGTCCTAGGAGATGCCTCAAGCTATTATGATCAGTTTTAATACAAAACTTACTGCCCACTAAGTATTGCTTGAATTTGGCCAAAGCATGCATTATGGCCAGCATTTCCTTATCATATATACTGTAAACCCTCTGGTCCTTTGAGCTTCCTGCTCTCATAAACAATCGGGTGCTTGTCCTACATAAGCACCGCTCCAACGCCCTCACCAGAAGCATCACATTGAAGCTCAAAAGGATTTGTAAAATCTGGCAGTGCCAACACTAAACATGTAGTCATAAGCTCCTTGAACCTCACAAAACACTCTTGTGCCTCAGGAGTCCAAATGAATGCACCTTTTTTCAACAAATCCGTCATAGGTGCTGCATGGCGTGAATATCCATTGACAAATCTGCGATAGAAACCACATAACCCAAGGAATCCTCGTAGCTGTGTAAGGTTCGCCGGAGTAGGCCAATCTACGATAGCACGGATCTTCTCAGGATCCATCCGCACTCCCTCTGCACTGATAATATGGCCTAAGTATAACAACTCAGTCATCCCTAAATCACACTTGGATTCCTTGGCATACAAGGACTCCCTATCCAAAATGCTGAGTACTGTATCCAAATGAGCCAAGTGCTCCTACCATGTCCTGTTGTAAACCAAAATATCATCGAAGAAGACAAGTACATATCTCCTCAAATGTGAGTGGAAGACCCTGTTCATGGTGGACTGGAATGTCGCTGGAGCATTGGTTAGCCAAAATGGCATAACCACAAACTCAAAGTGTCCGCGTGAGAGCGGAATGCGGTCTTCTCAACATCCTGCTCACGAACTCTAATCTGATGATATCCCAATCTCAAGTCTATCTTCGAGAAGTAACGGGCACCACGGAGCTCATCAATGAGCTCATCTATACGGGGTATGGGATATCTGTTCTTAATAGTCCTCTTATTCAGGACCCTATAATCTATGCACATACGGAGAGTACCATCTTTCTTCTTCACTAGCACAACCGAAGAAGCAAATGGTGCACTTACTCGTCAATGTGATCCATAGCAAGTGCCTTTGATAGTTCTCTCTATCTCATCCTAAGCCACTTTTGGGTGCCTCGAAGGAGTAATCATGTGATGTCCCCACTCTAGTCGGGCCACCGGCCGGGCAAGGTGTTAGCCCTTCTTGGACCCTTGTGGGCTAACCGGATTGGTTAGAGGGGTCGCTGTTCTCTCGGAGAGTTCCTGGCCGACATTTTCTGAGATCATGGATAGGCTCATTGCAGGCCTTGGCAGTACAGGAGTTTCTTTGCTTCTGACGGCATTGAATTCTGTTGAGAATTGAGGGAGATAGGCTTACTTAAGTGATTTAAGTTAATTTTTAACTTAAAGTCTTTTTATAAAGTCAAATTGACTTTATAATTCTTATTTCACTTAAATTACGTCTAAAGTGAATATTTTAATGTTATATCTTTATTCACTTAAAGGAGGCGCCAAAAATCAAAAGGGAAACTATAGAAAGTGATTTAAGTTTAGTTTCATAAATTTAAATGAGCTAAAGCCCTAAAATGTACGGCCTTCTTAGAGTTTCTCCTCCTTTCTTTATATAAGGGATCGGGGCAATGAGAAACTCCATCTTTGAATACCTGCTAACTTTGCCTTGAGGTTTTTCCCCTTTGCTTTCAGCCTGTGACCAGGTTTGCAGCAAATCCACCATTGGAGAACGAAATCTCTTCAGTGTGAGCACTTGTGAAGTTGTGAAAGATCAGCTGAATTAGTGCAGATTGAGAGAGCTTCATTTTAGAAGTTCTGCAGTGCTTCAACAGATTTTTTGTACTGTTCTTCATAAAAAACAGAGGGTTTATTAGTTGTTGTTCTTCCTTCACCATGGCAGACTTCATGGCTGTTTGGGCACACCTTCAGAGATGGTTTTTGGTGCTTTTTGTTTGAAAGGGCGTGGCACTTGCAAGGAAGTTTATTTTGGCTTTTTGGAGAAACGTCTTCTTTTGGAGGATCTCTCTTCATGAACTTGGGCGCCCTACCTATGTTACTCTTTGGCTTCAGTTTCAGAATAAACTTTGAAGTCTGTAACTCTCTACTCCAGTTTTTGTCAGTTCTTCACCATGCTGGTCGGATTTCTTATTTAAAAAATCTGGAGGCTTTCGGGTATGTTTGTATGTTTTAAATCCATTGTTGATGATAATAAACACCTTCTACACTTCCAGTTTGATTAAATTTGCTCAAGTTTTCATTTTGTGAGCTTTTATATGATGCGCCCCTTCTCTTCTGTCTACAAAATTTCTCTAAAAAACTAAAAAACACAAATAGACTTAAAAAAAAGACAGGGGTTTGAGCAGTGAGCTAGCAAGGCTCATCACAGTGGTATCAGAGCTCTGATCCTGCCAGCTTGTGGGATTTAAAAAAATTTATGAAGTCACACCAGGAGGGTTTTGACAAGTTCTACTCTCGTGGAGGCCCTAGAAATCAAAGAGGTGATCATAATCCTTTTCCACCATTTCCATTTGACGAACAGGAGGAGGAAATAGACTGTGATAATATGGCTAACAGGGAAGGAGAAAGTTCTCATATGAACAAAGAGGATAGAGAAGATAGAGATGTGCTAAGAGGTATGGTTGCAGGTCAAGAACAAGTAGCAAATATTCTCCAGCAACTCAGCACAAATGTAGAGAACTTAACACTTCAGAGAGGCCAGCATCCAGGGCATGATCATGAGGGCAGTATCCATGGCGCAGCCCATAGACCTATTGTTCCAGCTCGCACTTTTGAGAGAGCAACATGTCCTACCTTCACCAGAAATGATGCAGAGGGTGAGGAAGAAGTTGAACAGGGTGGTGAGGTTAACTATGCGGATGACATCATGGTTATGCATGATGAATGGGATGCATTGCCACCTAGAGTTAAGGAGCACCTTAACTTTGATAGATTCGTGAGCCAGAGGAGAGAACATAACAGAAGCAGGCATGACAGGAGACCTTGGTACAAGCACAATGATCTTAGACAAGCTACCAATAAACTTACCTTGGCAAACTATGATGGTAGTGGTAGAGTTACAGCACGTGCTTGGATCAGCAAGTTAGATACTTTCTTGACTCTACGACCCATGCCCGAGGAAGATGCTATTCGATTTGCAGCACTTCACCTTGATGGCGTAGCTCATGATTGGTGGATTCATGGCATGGCTACTCTTCACCATGATCAGATTACTTCATACCAGGAGTTCACAGATAGACTGGTAGAGAGGTTTGACAAACGTGATCCCGAGCTATTTTTCAGAGACCTAGCACAGCTGAAACAGCTAGGTAGTTTGGAGTCATATATTGGGGAGTTTCAGAGATTGTCAGTTATGGTTACAGACATTTCTGAGAGGAGGCTGATCATACTCTTCATTGAAGGACTTTTCGAGCCTATGAAAGGATGGATCAAGGCATTTGATCCCCCTACATTACAGGAAACCATGAAGAAAGCTCGCAGCATGGAGCTCACTACTCCTCGAAAGCAATTTGGCACCAAACCTTCTACTTCTTACAATGAACATAAATCTGATCCGAAAAAAGTTGATAATGCTGATCATAAGAAGAAATATACAGCACCTTTGGATCGAGAAACCATGAATGATCTTCGTAGGAGGAGACTTTGTTTTTACTGCAAGGGCCCTTATGACCAAAATCATGATTGCCCCCTCAAACCTAAAGGGCAAAACAGGAACATGGAGTGGTTTTATGAGGGAGAAGAAGTGACTGATTTTTCTGATCAGCAAGCTCCAATTTATGATACAGATGGAGAAGAATCAGAAGATGAGGCTGAAATTGTAGTAGAAACTGAGTTAAAGGAGGCTCATTTATCCAGCATGCAGAGAGAGGGATCTTTTAGACTCCGTGGGGTCTTGGCTGGTCAAAGAGTCATATCTCTTTTAGATACAGGTGCAACTCACAATTTTATTGACTCACGTTTGGTGGAGAAAAGAGGAATTCAAACTCAGCAGTTTGAAGGCATTCGAGTCAAGGTTGCTGATGGATATACTCTCACTTGCGAGAGGATGGTTCCAGACTTGCCTTTGAAACTCAATAACTATGAGTTTAAGGCAGATTTTTATGTTGTGAACATGGGAGGAACTGATATAGTTCTCGGTATGAAGTGGCTTCATGCTATAGGAGAGTTCACACTTAATTTGAACGACATGGAGATGAAATTCAAAGTTGATGGCACGAAACATGTTCTAAAAGCCATCAAGGACAGCAATGTGAAAGAAATTTCACTCAAAAGAATGGAACGCTTGGTTCGTCATGACATGGTAGATTGGGTAGCTGAATGCAAGTTAATGCCTTCACATTTGGATCAGCCAGTTTCTTCTTACCATCCAGATGTACAAAAACTCAGAACCAAACATACCAAGGTTTTCAGTGCAATCCCACCAGGTAGACCTCCTGATAGAGGTATTGAGCATATCATAGAGTTGGATGAGGGCACAAAACCTATCATGATCACTCCTTATCGGCACCCCAAACGCTTGAAAGATGAAATTGAGAAGACCATCAAAGAACTTTTGGCTATGGGGCACATTAGGCCGAGTAAGTCACCCTTTGCTTCATCAGTTGTTTTGGTGAAGAAAAAGGATGGTACACTCAGAATGTGTATTGATTATAGAATGCTTAACAGGAGAACTATAAAGAACAGATATCCTATTCCGCGGATTGATGAGTTGATAGATGAGCTTCATGGAGCTTGCTACTTCTCAAAGATTGATTTGAGGACAGGTTATCATCAGATCAGAGTTCGAGAGGAGGACATAGAGAAAACCGCATTTAGATGTCACTGTGGACATTTTGATTTCTTGGTTATGCCCTTCGGTTTAACCAATGCTCCAGCCACATTTCAGTCCACTATGAACAGGGTTTTCCATCCTCAATTGAGGAAACATGTGTTGGTGTTCTTCGATGACATCCTAGTCTACAGCAGATCTTGGGAAGAACACACGGTTCACCTGGATGAGGTTTTGAGCATACTTGATAGGGAGTCCTTGTACGCCAAGGAGTCCAAGTGTGCGTTGGGCATGGCTGAGCTTTTGTATTTGGGTCACATTATCAGCAGTGAGGGAGTTAGCATGGATCCAGAGAAGGTTCGAGCTATCATTGATTGGCCTACACCTGAGACATTGACACAGCTCAGGGGATTTGTAGGATTATGTGCCTTCTATCGTCGGTTCGTTAGTGGATTCTCGCGGCATGCTGCGCCACTAACTGATTTGACTAAGAAGGGTGCATTTGCATGGACACCATTAGCACAGGCGTGCTTTGAGAAGTTCAAACTTCTCATGACTTCATGTCCAGTGCTGGCTTTGCCGGATTTCACCAAACCCTTTGAGTTACATTGTGATGCCAGCGGTGAGGGAATTGGTGCAGTCATTATGCAGGATCGTCACCCTATAGCTTTCGAGAGCAGGAAGCTGAGAGGTCCTGAGAGGAGCTTTAGCATCTATGATAAGGAGATGTTGGCCATCATGCATGCCATGGCTAAATTCAGGCAATACTTGATTGGTAGTAAATTTTGTGTTAAAACCGATCATAATAGTCTGAAACATTTCCTTGGACAACGAGATTTAAATGAAAGACAACAAAAAATGGGTTAGCAAACTTCAGTCCTATGATTTTGACATCTCCTATGTCAAGGGTACTCAGAATGTAGTTGCTGATGCATTATCTCGCCGTCCTCACTTGAGCTCCATTACACAGATTTCAGAAGACTGGAGACATATGATTGTAGCTGAGTATGCTAAGAACCCGTGGGCTTCTAGCATAGTGGATGGAACAGTACAGGATGCCAGATACTCACTTGTAGATGATCTTATCATTTACAAAGGGAGGATATTTCTAGTTCCAGATTCAGAGATGAGGAACCAAGTTTTGAGATCATTTCATGATGCACCTATGGCAGGACATCCCGGGTACTTTAAGACCTATAGGCAGGTACGGGAAAGATTCTCTTGGAAGGGTCTCAAATCCTTTGTTCTCCAGTATGTCAGGGAATGCCTTGTTTGTCAGCAGAACAAGCAAGAACACACATACCCTGCAGGATTACTTCAGCCACTTCCTATCCCTGAGAGGAAGTGGGAATGCTTGTCTATGGATTTCATTACGGGCTTGCCGAAAGCTCAAGGGAAAGACAGCATTTTTGTGGTGGTAGATCGATTGACGAAGTATGCTCATTTCTTCTCAATCACTACTACGCACACAGCTACTCAGGTGGCAGATTTGTTCTTTCGTGAGGTATTCAGGTTGCATGGTTTGCCACGGAGTATAGTCAGTGACAGGGATAGCAGGTTTATGAGTAACTTCTGGCAAGAGTTATTCAAGCTATGCGGAACAGAACTCACTCTGAGTACTAGCTACCACCCCCAGACAGATGGGCAGACTGAGATAGTCAACAAATGGGTGGAGGGATACTTACGGAATTACAGTTCAGGGCAGCAGAAGGCGTGGGTGAGATGGTTATACCTTTGTGAGTATTGCTACAATACCACTCATCACATGAGCATTCAGATGACACCTTACCGAGCCTTATATGGATATGATGCTCCGAGCTTTCTAGACTTGTTACTGAGTGACAGTAGAGTACCTAGTGCTGGTGATCTATTGCAGGAGAATCAAGATATTATGAGAGCACTCAGAGAGAATATACAGAAAGCTCAGAATCAGCAAAAGCAATATGCTGATCAGAGGCGAGTGGAGCGATCTTTCGAGATCGATGATTTGGTGTATTTGATGCTCCAGCCTTATAGGCAGTCCACCCTTCGTAAGAAGGGCGCAGAGAAACTTAAGCCTCGTTACTATGGACCATTTAGAGTTGTCAGACGGGTCGGTGAAGTGGCTTATGAGTTAGATCTTCCGATGGATAGCAAGGTTCACAATGTGTTCCATGTTTCACGCCTCAAAAAGGCATTGGGACCACATGTGATTCCTTCTGTTGTTTTACCACCCCTGGATGATGAGGGGAAGTTGATATTGGTTCCTGAGGCCATTCTGGATTCTAGAGAGCGTCATCTTCGAAGAAGGGTTATCAGGGAATACTTGGTGAAGTGGAAGGATCTACCAGCAGAGGATGCGACTTGGGAGGGTGACAGTGTTTTACAGCATCCAGCTTTGAGTTTGCTTGCGGACAAGCAAATTCAGGGAGGGCGGACTGTGATGTCCCCACTCTAGTCAGTCACCTGATGCAGTGTGTTAGCCCTTTTCTTGGACCCTTGTGGGCTAACTGGATTGGTTAGAGGGTCAGTGGTACCTTCTGGAGAGTTCCGTCGATTTCATTTTCTGAGATCGTGGATAGGCTCATTGTAGGCCTTGGCAGTACAGGAGTTTCTTTGCTTCTGACGGCATTGAATTCTGTTGAGAATTGAGGGAGATAGGCTTACTTAAGTGATTTAAGTTAATTTTTAACTTAAAGTCTTTTTATAAAGTCAAATTGTCTTTATAATTCTTATTTCACTTAAATTAAGTCTAAAGTGAATATTTTAATGTTATCTCTTTATTCACTTAAAGGAGGCGCCAAAAATCAAAAGGGAAACTATAGAAAGTGATTTAAGTTTAGTTTCATAAATTTAAATGAGCTAAAGCCCTAAAATGTACGGCCTTCTTAGGGTTTCTCCTCTTTTGCTTTATAAGGGATTTGGGCAATGAGAAACTCATCTTTTTTGAATATTTCAACTTTGCCTTGGAGGTTTTTTCCCTTGCTTTCAGCCTGTGACCAGGTTTGCAGCAAATCCACCATTGGAGAACGAAATCTCTTCAGTGTGAGCACTTGTGAAGTTGTGAAAGCTCAGCTGAATTAGTGCAGATTGAGAGAGCTTCATTTCAGAAGTTCTGCAGTGCTTCAACAGATTTTTTGTAGTGTTCTTCATCAAAACAGAGGGTTTATTAGTTGCTGTTCTTCCTTCACCATGGCAGACTTCATGGCTGTTTGGGCACACCTTCAGAGATGGTTTTTGGTGCTTTTTGTTTGAAAGGGCGGGGCACTTGCAAGGAAGTTTATTTTGGCTTTTTGGAGAAACGTCTTCTTTTGGAGGATCTCTCTTCATGAACTTGGGCGCCCTACCTATGTTACTCTTTGGCTTCAGTTTCAGAATAAACTTTGAAGTCTGTAACTCTCTACTCTAGTTTTTGTCAGTTCTTCACCATGCTGGTCGGATTTCTTATTTAAAAAATCTGGAGGCTTTCGGGTATGTTTGTATGTTTTAAACCCATTGTTGATGATAATAAACACCTTCTACAATTCCAGTTTGATTAAATTTGCTCAAGTTTTCATTTTGTGAGCTTTTATATGATGCGCCCCTTCTCTTCTGTCTACAAAATTTCTCTAAAAAACTAAAAAACACAAATAGACTTAAAAAAAAGACAGGGGGTTGAGCAGTGAGCTAGCAAGGCTCATCACAACTAGAATTTTCTCACATCATAGCTTACAATAGCTATCCTACCAGCTAATCTGTGATCTTTGCTATCTTCCCCTACCTTAATTTATAAGTCTGTTGCACATAAAAGTTTAAATATGCATGCATTCATGAACCTACCTGAAAGGCTGGGAACAAAGCTGTAACTTCAGAGTTCATTGCATGGAAAAGCTGCCACCTGCCCTGCATTACATGGTAAGTCCTTTGTGATTACTGGCATCTCTCAGCACCCTCATACCCATTTTATTGAAAAATGGCATCCCCATACCAATACCTGTCTCCCATATCAATGTCCATGTGCTAGTGACCCTTACATTATGCCTTTCATGATTCATGCTAATACATTTATGGTTTCTTTAATACATAACAAGTGCAAACATAAGCCTAAATAACATCATTGTCGAAAAAAGTTTGTAGATAAGTTTGATGAGATTGACCAAATACCTTAAACGGTGCTTGTTGAAGGCAATATAAAATGCAACAAAACCATTCACAATGCTTCGTATAGCATGAAACACCTGCCATTCAGTCCCAGATCAAACACCATCCCATTTTAGTTAGACAAATACACAGGACAAACTCTTGCGAGTTCTTTTATTTGTACAGTTACAAATTCAATGTATGATAGGAAAAGAGTAAATTTTAAGCAAACCTGAGAGAATAGATCATTCCAAAGTGCACGGCACACTGAAACTGTATTTGTATTGGATGTAGGTTCTATATTAGATATCAGCTGAAATGTACCACTTAAAGTCTGCCATGTTCTTTGGCCAAAATCAACGATCTTAGATGATATCAGACCCATTGACTTAAGGAACATGAGGAATAGGCGAATGGGAGCTATAAGCAACTCCCAGAATGCAGAAGCTATAGGGTACATCATAGCCAGCTTGCACCATATAAATACTGAACACCGGGCATGTCCGCAGCACATAGAAGTCAGTGCTCACAGCCCAATATACATCCAGATAAAATACACTATAAATGAACAGTCATCTTACCTCATCATCAACATTGTCCAACACAAATAACCAGCACAAAGGAGGTTCTTCACAGTGGAGTTCCTTGGTTCTCATTTCTCCCATAAAGGAAAATCAAAGCCAACCCATGGTTCTGGGGCTTATGAAAAAAGTAGGAATCAATGGTGTAGATCTTGTTTCTTCAACCCAACAATTCCAAGTATCCACATTATGCAGCATGGAACTCAAAATAAATGTATTACAAGTATCCACATTATTGGATACTTGAACCAACTTAGAAAAAATTGTTTGCCATAATATGGCAACTAGGACCACCAATTTTTTTTGTTAAATTCCCTAGCACAGAACAAAATTGAGCTCTATTTAAAAAATCGTTGTAGGAATAGTATACTGCACATGAAAACAAATCAATTCACAAGCAATTTCAACTAGCTAGTGAATTGACCCTTTTTTTAAATAATGAAAGACCCAGTGACTTGTGCCTGTTATTACGAAAATAAGATGAATGCAATGAAACAATTGATATGTATACACACCACCACAGTAGACAATGTAGAAGATAAAGAGAAGTTGCCGTTACACTTTCCCACAACCACCAATGAGGAAAACTACAATATTTGAACCATGCCAAAACAATAACAATACCAGTAGCTCTATTGCAAAGAAGATCTTCTCCACATTACAATGTACAACATGCAATCGCTTTGTTTCAGTTGAAATGTTTCTCGATGACATAGGTGTTAGTGGAAATCATTTTAGCACAATCTACACTTCTTCAGTGAACAATGTTTGAGAAAAAGAAATCATTTCTGGCCATCGGAAAGTGTAAATTAGAAAACCATACAAAAAAAAGACAAACTACTAATTGTCCTGAAGAAAAGTAGATTATTTAAATTCTGAAAACTACAGTCAAGACTATAGCTAAGCAGGATGAGTGCAACCTTAAAAGGAATCAGATGAGCTCCAGAAAGTATCTCATTCCATGCATGCAACTACACCAGATACCAATCCATGGCTGGGTATGTAGAAATTTTACAATTCGATCACAAGATTAGATAGAATGCTTCAATTATGCTTTCTTCAGTGCCTTGCTGAAAGAAACCAATTAAAAATCACTTTTCTAAATATTCTATACATTTATATAAATTGGAAGTCAAGTCTGGAACTCGTTGAGGGTAGAAATGCACTGACGATATTGTGTAAAATCATTAAATAGAAAAATCCCAGCCTGGAAATGAATAAAAGATTTCCATTTGACATGTCATGTAATGCATTAAGATAATTAGATTTTGAATGTGATTACAGCTAGATTGATGGAATAATGAGGATTTCCAAACAGTTTGAAAACTTAATGGATTAGCATTAGCATGCTGAGAGTAATTGACTCTTTCACACCAACATAT
>VDFB02276385.1:0-82088 GCA_007258455.2 Sequoia sempervirens | reverse complement strand
AAGATCTTTAAAGAAGAATAATTAAGTGTGAGTGAAATTCAAAGAAAAATCATTCATCACAAGAAGATCATACGAAGAATTAAGAAGATTATCTTATGCAGATTTGTATGAAGAGATAGTAAGATGCAGATTTTAATGTGACAGTGTGTGTGTAAGATAAAGAAACATCACATATATACCAGCATATGAGGAGGAGAACTTAAGAGTTCATTTGCAAATTTTTATGAAGAAATTGTGGAATAATGAATGAGAATTTAAAGAAAAACTTTATAGCTGATTTGTAAGTGATGTTGTAACAGATTTGTAATCAAATTTATAGCAGATTTATAAACGGATTAAGAGCAGATTGGTGAATAAGCATATATGAAGCTTTGAGAAGAAGAATAGAATACAGATTTGGTGAAGGAGATAAATGATATTATCACAATATCCATCATCCGTTGAAGAAGCAACATATTGAGGATGGAATCTTGTTTTGTTGTGGAAGTTAGTGCTTCCTAAGGGAGAGATTGGTGTCTCTAGCTAAGTTGGTCCTTAGCTGTGGGGGTTGGTGCCTCCAGTGGGTTGGTGCTCACAAATTGAATGAGGGGTTGGTGCCTACGAATTTAGAAGTGGGAGTTGGTGCTTCCAGGGAGTTGGTGCTTCCAGTGGGTTGATGCTCACAAAATGAGGGGTTGGTGCCTCTAGTAGGTTGGTGCCTACAAAATTTGTAAAAAAAAAAGAATTTATATAAAAACATTAATTTGTCGTGGTTTTCTCCCATAAGGGTTTCCACATAAATATCGTGTTATTGTGTTCTTATGTAAATGATTATTGATGTTGAGTAAATAATGTTATTATGATTGATAAAGTTTTAACTTGGTAAAAGTTGTGTTATACTGATTCATGCCCTCCCTCCCTCCCCCCCTCCTTAGTATAACTGTGTGCTCATCGGGTTCTTGGGAAAACTTTCAGAAAAAGATTGAATTGGAGATAGGATCATGAAATGACATTTATACCATCATAAAATACATTTCGAGTTTAGATGCCTAAAATCTACTTTAGAATACTCACACCAAGAGCATTTATATATATATATATATATATATATATAGAGAGAGAGAGAGAGAGAGAGAGAGAGAGAGAGTCTATTTAGAAAAGAGTCATGGTAGGTCTATGATGGTTCACCATGACAATTTGTTCATTCATTTGATAACAAGCACTGACATCAAAATGAAAAAGAGGTCTTAAATACATTGAATTTTGTATTTTAAGGCTTTTTATACAACACATACTTTAGTTGTGGATCATTCATATGGATAAGAATAACAAAACATAACACCATAATTTCTCTCTACATCTATTGTAGCTAGCATCCCCTACCAAACCTACCAAGTAGTCTTCTAGGGCACAGATGAGGGGGTGGACTTGGGAGGCCATTGAGACTTGAAAGTCTGCACAATGGCTGTATAAACAGCTTCAGGTGTGGACTGTCAGGTTGATGTAGGATGCCCTAATGAATGGGAGCCTGAAATGTATGTTGATGCAACCCATACTAGTGTAGCTTGCTTCATCTCTTTATAATCCTCTTCAGTCTTTTATAGGCTCTACAAACTCTTGTTGTTGCCTCAAGTACAAGTGACTCTTTTCATCTTCTAATTAACCTTCATAATCTGTTTGAATCTGCAAGGCTTGAGTTTCCACTGTCCCAAACAGACTTATATTTTCCAATCACAACATTTTTCAATTTATTATGTCATTCCTAGATTTAAGCCTGTTAATTTTCTATATTAAATTCCAAACTCTTGGTCTCTAGTTTGGAACCATTTATGCTTGTCTTGTATTTTTCTTTATGCTTTGCTAATTTTTCTGCATATCATGTTGCCTTCTTCATTTCAGCATTCTTCTCTTGCAACTCATCTTTCCACTACATTTGGCATTCCAAAGAATGAATCCTTAGTTCATAATATAGTGCATCATATTCTGTGTAGCGAATATTAAACTTAGGTTTCTCAAACTTTTGTCATGGCCTGTAATGCTACTTCTGAATGTAGCACTTGCTGGTGTGAATAAAGTCTTGTACCTAGTTAATTCTTTACTAGGGACTTAGGGGACTTAGTTCACATGTTAAGTTTACTTAGGATATGAGCTTTCTTCTAGAAGTCTTAGTTGTCTTATCAAGACTTTACATTATTCTAGGTAGTTATGAGTTAGTTGTCTCATGTGATAGGATTAAGACACTTGTCATGATCTTGTCTTATCCTATCTCTCTCCCTTGCCTTTATAAGCAAGGCATCTCTTGCATATTTTGCATCTTGTATTACATATTGTATCATATTGTGATGAGCCTAATTGGCTCCAACTCAACCTCTAACTTTTTTTACTTGTTTTTGTGATTTTGAATGTTTTAAGAAGAATTTTAGACAGAAGTAGAAGGGGCGCCAAGCATAAAATGTACATAAAATTGAAATTTAAGCTAGATCTGAGAAACTGCTTATGTATTAAGTGTTAAACAACTGCTACAAATAGATCATGAGCAACAAACATACCCGAATACGTCCAGATTATTTAAATAAAGAAATTTTGCACATGCCAGGCAAGATGTGCCAAAACTGAATAAGTGCAATGCCTAGGCTTTGGGTCTACTTTCTCACATGCAGAAATTGGAGAATAATTGTTGAGGTGGAATGCCTAAGATGAAGTCCAAAAATGAGCCAAAAGAGAGGCGCTTTAGCTCCCAGCTTCACACGCCATTCCCAAATGGACACACTTTTCAAGGAAAAAGTATGGCATCTGAATGTTGAAGAACAATCTTTATTGAAAGCAACAAAAAGGTGAAGATGGCGTCCCAAATCTGAAAGCCCTCTTCTTATTTAAACCTGTAAACTTTTGAATAGAATAACTCTGAAAGCACAGATGAACCCCTGTATGAAGCTCCCACAGTTGCAATCATTCAACTGGTATTCCATAGTCTCACAATCACACATCAATGAAGAATTTTCGCTCTCCAAAGAAGAATTTCCTGAAACCCTTGTCCTCAGACAAAAACCACAGAGAAGAATATAACAAGCAATGTCAAATGATCAAAAGTGAGTTTGAATTGCCAATTCTCCCTTATATCTCAAAAAGGCATGCTTTTCCACAAAGTCACACACTTCTTCCAAAAAGCCACACACTTTTGACATTTAAATACATTAAAATGTATTTAAATACTTTTCAATAGTTTTTTTAAATTCACTTTTTAAAGTGAGCGCAGCTTTTTGACTTAAGTGATATATTTTGTCACTTTATAATATATTTAAGTGGCTTTTAACTTTTATAAAGTCAATTTGACTTTATAATATAGCAATAAGTTAAATAATTAACTTAACCACAGAAATACTCATAAGTCCTTCCAAACTCAGTATTTTTCCGTGCTGTTAGAAGCTGGCGAACACTAAGCTACAAATGTTTATCCTGAAACCAATACTAAAGTGAAGGAGTGGGAATGACAACACCCACCAAAAACGGCCATTGACCCCCTAACCAAATCCTGTCAGCCTACGAGGGTCCAAGAAATAGGCTGACTCAACTGCTTCTGAAACTGACTAAAATGGGGACATTACACATATTCTAATTCTTGTTTGGTGGAATAGCATCTTCCATTGTTGTTTCTCTGTATTTCTTGTGGAGGTTATTTGGTGTTGTAGATTGAAGATCTTGGTTGCTCACTTCAACATGGTATCAGAGCTTTGAATATGGCAAGCCCCTTCCTTTTTTATTAGAGAGTTTCTACCATCAAATTTTCTATTGTGATTTGAGTTTCTTATTTGATCTTGCAAATTCTCATATTCTCTTCTCTTGCGTTTCAATACGATCTTGAGAATCAAAAAGGGTTTGCAAAGATTTGTTAATCCTATATTGCATGTATGCTTTTTGGTGAGATCTGGTGATTGCAACACTTTTGACTATAGTGGTAGTATTTTTGGCTGTCCCATTGCGTCCAGGAAGCTCGAGAAAGTCAGATTTGGCTTTCGTTTCACTCAATTTGGTCACCATTTGCAACTTTGGCAAACGAGGGTTTGAAACTCAAATATGGTGAAAAATTTTTCATAGGAGCATTTTTGGCAAAAAATAACTTTGCCATTGAGTCCGGGTGGTTGATTCCATGAATTTTGATATATAATTTGCTTATATTTGGCAAAAGTTTTTTTCGGGGCAAAATTTTTTTACTTGGAAGGTTGTATGGCCCCCCAAGTTGTAGGTACGACGATTTTTTTATTAAAAAAATTCTGAATTTTTTTTTCGGCGGCCTTTGTTTATTTTAAAAATTTCAAAAAATATAAAAGTTTTAATTTCTAAGCGATTTTAAGCGTTGTATATAGAGGGGTCCACGACTTAAAGTTTGCAGAGCCCACTCATCACAACCTGCAAACCTTTTAAAATGGGTGGTTATTTTTTATAAATTGCGCGGTTATCATAACCGCGCCCATAGACAAAACCACTGGTGGTGGTAAACATAAGCCGCCCAACATTTTTCGTAATTGTGGCTTTCAATTAAGCCGCCAACATTTTCATAACCGCTGGCGCTAAACAAACCGCCAGTGGTTAGCGGTTTTCAAAACCGGTGAATGTGAACAGTAGCACAAACCGCTAGCAGTTTTGCCTAAAACTGTCGATTTTTTTTGCACTTGCACAACGCGTGGTCACATTGGTGACCGAAGGCTAGCCCTCGAGGGCTAATTTTTTGCGCCTAGTTAGGCTTAAATTTTGCACCTAGTTAGCCTTCAAAGTGCCTAAAATAGGCCCTTTTTTCAATTTTGCATAACTTTTCATCACAGTGTTGGATTTTTGCAAACGGGATATCGTCGAAAAGTTGATTTGACGAATTTCGTAGTCGTGCAAGTGATTTTTGCAAATTTTACCATTTTTTGCCAGTTTTTTGAGCTCGAAGGTACAGATGCATTTATTACTTATAACTGGCATAACTTTAGCATATGAAGTCGACATTTGGCAAACTTTTTTATTGAAATTGCTCAGAAAATCACAAGGAATCTATTTGTAACTTCTATTTTCAGTTTTGACAAGATTTTTTTTTTTTGAAAATTGTAAAAATCACCGTATGTTATAAACAGTTGATTTGAGCTTGTCACTTGTAAAAATTGCAAAATTCCTTCATTGTAATTTGTTGGGGGGGTTGCAAATTGAGTTTTAATACATTCTGGGGGGGGTAAAAGGCACAATTTAAGTGCCACATTGTGTTCTTTCTCTTGGTGTTCATCTGTCCAACATGGCAGATCTAAGGCAAATTGAACCACTCACTCCACACAATTATCATACATGGAAACTAAAAATGACTCAATTGTTACAATCTAAGGGTCTATGGCCAATGTTAGATGCAGAACAACCTAAATTCACAATAGAATATGAAAAATTTACCCATAGATGTAAAATGGATGAAGCAAAAGGGTTTATTAGCTTACCTATATTTGATAATTTGTTGTTTTATATTGCGGAGTGTAAAACACCTAAGAATGTTTGGGATAAGCTTGAAGAATTGTATGGTAAAGCCAATCAGTTCAGAATCTTGCAACTTCAAGCAGATCTACAATCACTCTCTCCAGATGCATTTCCTTCAATTCAGGATTTTCTTGCACAATTCAAGTTGATTTTGTCACAATTAAAAGGATGTGAGCATGATAAATCCAATGATGAATGTATCTTCTTGATTTTATCTATGTTAAGAGGCCCTTATCAAGTGTTCTTTTCTACTTTCTATTCTACTATGGATGCCATGGGGAAAGATTATAAAGGGCCTTCTTTTGAGTTGTTTTGTGAGCGTCTTACTAGGGAGGAGGCCAAGTTGATTCAGTTGGATGCACTACCTAGTCTTAAAAATCATGCTCTAATGGCTCAATATTTGGTGGGAAAAGGAAATAATATGAAGAATCCCAAGATAGAATCATCTCCAGGTAGTGAGACTCCCTCCAAACCGAAGCTGAAGAACAATCAGAAGTCCACTCCATCTCCTTCTTCTGCCTCTGGAGATTCTTTTTCAAAGTCCAAGAAAAAGAAAGGAGATCCTTGTTCATTTTGTGGCAAAAGTGGGCATAATGAGTCTTATTATTTTAAGAAACTAGAAGCCTTGGAGGAAGCTATGAGGAAGCATAATATTTCAGTGCCCAAGTCTTCTTCCATGGGTAAAGGGCAAGCTCTTTCAGCACAAGCCATTCATTCATCTTCTGATAGTTGGATTCTTCATTCAGGTGCTTCACATCACATGACCAATTCACATGATCTTCTTGATTCCATTGTTCATACTTCTACTTCTCAAATTGCAGTTGGGAACTTTTCACAGATTCCAGTTTTGGGGATAGGCTCCGTTTAGATGCTAGATGGGGGCATTGAGGATGTTCTTGTTCTTGATATTTTAGCAAATCTTTTTTCTATATATCAGATTTGTCATTCTGGAGATGGAAAGTCAGTTGAGTTTACTCCATAGAATGTGACTATTAGATAGTTATAGGATCTTGAGACGGTTGTTGCTACAGAGATAGTTGATCATGAGAACCATTTGTATATGTTTGATGGCTTTGAGTCTTCATCAAGTTCATGTTTTGTTGCTCATGCTGATTCAATGAGCAAGCTTTGGCATGAAAGATTTGGGCACTTAAACTATAGATATCTCCAGCAGATGGATGCACATAACTTAGTGGTTGGTCTTCCAAAGATCTCTTGCACAGATGGTGTTTGTCAAGGTTGTGTTCTTGGCAAGCAACATCAAGATGCTTTTCCTAAGGGTCAAGCTACAAATGCAACCACACCCCTTGAGTTGGTTCATAGTGATCTCATGTCATTCCCAACTCCTTTTTCAGGGGCTAAGTATGTGCTCACTTGATGATTTTTTTTGACGGACATGGGTCTGCTTTCTGAAGCTCAAGAGTGAGGTTCTCACCATCTTCAAGACCTTCAAGACATTTGTGAAGCAGTCAGGTTTTTCTCTTTGACGTATATGCACAAATAATGGGCGGGAGTATGTCAATCAGGCATCTTAGGATTTTTGCAATGAGCATGGTATTCTTCATCAGCACATGGTCCCTTACACTCCTCAACAGAATGGTGTGGCGGAGAGAAAGAACAAGACTTTAAGGAGATGGCCAATTGTATGATTCAGTTTAGGTCCATGGCTCCAACATTTTGGGTCGAAGCTGTCAATTGTGCCAATTATATTCATAATTGTATGCCCCACAAGGCAATGCGAAATATGACTCCTGAGGAGGCTTGGTCTCATCGCAAGCCTAATCCATCCTTCTTCAGAGTATTCAGTAGTGAGGCTTGGGCATTCATTCCGGATGGTCGACGTAAATCAATGGAGAAGAAGAGTCATCGGTTCATTTTTGTTGGCTATTGTGAGAATGTGAAGGCATACAGATTGTTTGATCTTGACACACGAGAGGTTCATTTGCGTCATGATCAATTTGTTGAATCTTTCACATAGATAGATCCTCCTTCGACTTCATCATAACCTACTCAATCTTCTTCAGTTGATGATGTTTTGCTACTTGAGGAAGATTTTGATGATGGTCTTGATCCACCTCCTCCTAATTCACCCACTAGGCCACGATGGGCTCATGTTACTCTTGAGGAGGCTGGTCCTCTTGTTGGTGATCCCACAGACACTCGCTGTACTCGTTCTTAGACTTCAGGAATTAGTCTTTTGAGTCATGCCGTTTCAGATGATCCTCAAAAGTTTTCAAATGCCTCAGGTATTCCTGAGTGGGATAGTGCTATGGCTGATGAGTATTCTTCTTTGACGAAGAATCATACTTGGGATCTTGTACCTCTTCCTAAGGGAAGAAAGTTGGTTTGATGCAAGTGGGCCAAATATGCAGCAGATGGTTCCATTGACAAGTACAAGGCTTGTCTTGTTGCAAAGGGGTTTTCTCAGGTTGAAGGAATTGACTATTTTGAGACCTTTGCTCCTGTTACCAAGATGGATTCTATTTGCCTTGTCCTTGCTATAGTTGCATCATAAGGATGGTTAATGTATCAAATGTATGTGAAGAGTGCTTTCTTGCATGGGAATCTTCATGAGGAGGTCCATATGGAGCAACCACCAGGTTAAGTGTAGGACTCTTCACTTGTTTGTAGGCTTCAACGTTCATTGTATGGTCTCAAACAGGCCCCTCGGGCTTGGTATGAGAAGATGGATAGCTTCTTGCTTTCTTCTAGCTACACTTGTTGCCATTTCGATCCTACAGTTTATACTCAGAGACATGGAGAGGATCTACTCATTCTTGTGCTCTATGTGGATGATTTGATTCTCCTAGGGAGTTCTACTTCCATGATTCAAAGTACCCAATGAGCATTGATGGAGCGATTTGGTATGACCGACCTTGGTCTTTTGCATTACTTCCTTGGTCTTCAAGTTCATCAGACTTTTGAGGGAATCTTCATCTTCCAAAAGAAGTATGCTCTTGATTTGCTTCAGAGATTTGGCATGGCTGATTGCAAGCCTACCCCCACTTGTTTTTAGTTAGGTTTTGTACTGTCTACCAGTTGCACTACTCCTACAGTTGATCCTACCTTGTATCGGCAGTTGGTTGGCAGTCTTTTGTACTTGGCACAGTCGTCCTGATATTTATCGGCAATTGGTTGGCAGTCTTTTGTACTTGACACAGTTGTCCTGATATTTCCTTTGTGGTTGGCCTCATCTCTCGCTTCTCTCAAGAGCCTCATGAGAGTCATTGGAAGGCTACCAAATGTATCTTGAGATATACTTAGGGCACTACTTATTTTGGCATTCATTATACATCAGGAGCGTCTCAGATTGTGGGCTTCACTAACTCAGATTGGGATGGTGATGTCAATGATCAAAAGTCTACTTCTGGCTTTGTATTTTGCCTTGGTTTTGGTCCGATTGCATGGTCATGCAAGAAGCAAACTGCTATTACATTATCATTGACAGAGGCTAAGTATCAAGGTGCAATTCTTGCTAGTTAGAAGGTTTTGTGGCTTGGTCAGTTGATGACTGAGTTTGGATTTCCTTCCACTCAACCTACTACTCTTTGGTGTGACAACCAAAGTGCCATCCATATCTCTCGCAACCCGGTGGAGCATTAGCGTACTAAGCATATTGAGATCCACATGCACTTCATTAGGCAGCTCATCAAGGATGGTGTTCTCAGCTTGGAGCATTTGCCTACAAATCAACAGGTTGCAAACATCTCCACTAAACTTTTGGCATTGCCTCGCTATCTTCAGTTATGATCGATGCTTTCTCCATAGGATTTTTCTCCTTTTCTTCGTTTGCGAGAGTATTTTTGTTTTGTACATGGGTACCTCATCAGGCCTTGTTGCCGGGACCCATCTTTTGCATATTTGCATTGGTTTGTTCCTCCCTAAGTTGCACTTAAGGGGGGTGTTGGTGTGAATAAAGTCTTGTACCTAGTTAATTCTTTACTAGGGACTTAGGGGACTTAGTTCACATGTTAAGTTTACTTAGGATATAAGCTTTCTTCTAAAAGTCTTAGTTGTCTTATCTAGACTTTACATTATCCTAGGTAGTTATGAGTTAGTTGTCTCATGTGATAGGATTAAGACACTTGTCATGATCTTGTCTTATCGTATCTCTCTCCCATGCCTTTATAAGCAAGGCATCTCTTGCATATTTTGCATCTTGTATTGCATATTGATCATATTGTAATTCTTGTTTGGTGGAATAGCATCTTCCATTGTTTCTTCTCTGTATTTTTTGTGGAGGTTATTTGGTGTTGCAGATTGAAGATCTTGGTTGCTCACTTCAACAGCACCTACTTCCTTGTGTGATCTTGCTGGTATGTACGGGATTTTTGCTTGTCTTCTTGTATGCAAACTGATTGACTGCTGACTCAGTATGCTCATAATGGACATCTTTTCAACTAATCTTTTCTTCTACAATCTGGTTCACCACATAAATTGTAAATTTGTTCCATTGCAGAACTGCTACAGTGTGGTTTGCCAAACTTCAAGAAATCAATTCCCTTAGGTTGTTCCCATGACTTCACTCTTGAGAGTTTATCCCCAATCACCTGGTGTTTTCCTAGATGAATAGTAATCTTGACAGGGAGCTTTTTCAGAAATGAAAGCTATATGCTTACTTCTCCCTGTATTACTAGTAACTTGATTAGATATAGTAAGGCTTGATGGTTAACATAGAAGTCAAAGGGATCAGCTAACAGATAACTACACACTTTTTGAAGAGGGTAAACCATTTCTAAGGCTTCTCTCTGAGAGGTACTGTAATTGACTTATGCTTTGGGTAAAAGTTTGCTGGTAATGCAGATAGGATCATAGGACAATCCAGCTTATGTTTAACTTCCTCAGCTTGAGTACATTCTAAGCAAAATTAGAGGTATTGGTGTGACATGGAATTCTATTCAAATTTTAAACACTTTTTTCCTTGATAGAATTTGAGCTTATATCAGTGACAGTAACTGCCTTTGGATTTCTTCCATGTCATTGTGCTTCAAGAAAAGTCAGCATCAGCCACAAAGGATCATTTTCAAAAAAAATATTCCATTCTTGCTGTTATCCCAATAACTATCAACTGAAAATGCTAGAACAAAGAAACAAAGAAATTGCACATAACAAAGAACTGCTCTTTTATTCATATATCAAATTACCATACATGCCATTGTACGGGGAGATATGAGAATATGTGTGGTCCCTTACCCTGACCAAAATCCATCTATCACTTTGTGTCATCCTAGGTTGTGTAAGTTAGACTACAAACTTTCTTGTACAAACCAGTGCTAACAAAACAATCAGTACTACATTACTCTACCACCTGTGGAATAAGACAAAAGTGTGGCCGTTTATTATTGTAAAGCATAATTACAACTTCTTTTACTTTTGCATCCACACCCATCCACTTGCCTTCTTGGTGTCCCTCTCAACACTGAAAATCAATATATCAAAAAGGGGCAGAGGGGATGAGGAAGACATACTGGAAGAGGAGGGGGCAAACGCCGAAGGGTTGGCTGCTGTCTGTGGTGCCTTTGTTGCTCCACAATACATG
Organism: Sequoia sempervirens; assembly: GCA_007258455.2. Taxonomy (NCBI): domain Eukaryota; kingdom Viridiplantae; phylum Streptophyta; class Pinopsida; order Cupressales; family Cupressaceae; genus Sequoia; species Sequoia sempervirens. The sequence continues at coordinate 71,071 of VDFB02276385.1, read as the reverse complement.
TAGCTCTAAGTGCTCCTACCTTGAGTTGCTTCACCTCAGCTCTGAGTGCAAGCACTTGCTTCATTTTCTTCTTCAAATGTTAATCTGTTATCATCCCTTTCTCTTGTTTGTATTTGACTGTTTGCAGGACTTTATGCATTTTCCTTGGAGTTGTTCATGGTCAATGGCTAACTGATCTTGTGTATTAGCCTCTTATACTTCCACTACCCAATATTCCTTTTGCTCAGTTTGTTAAGTTTTCTGTCAGAGCTGCTCTTGAAATCTCTGACTCCACTTCTCCAATTTGTTGTGTATTTCATCTCTTTTGTTCAGTCTTATCCTTTTCTTGTGCTAACTGAAAGAGTAAATATTGTATGCTCAACCCATGCCTTCCTAGCTGTAAAATATTCAGAATCTTAAATGTCCACTCAATTGCATGCAATTCCACCAGCATCTTGTGCATGGGTGGATATGATGGAGGGTGAGACATTTACAAAAGCCATTTCTCAGATATCTCCTCTGTATGGCTTCATTGAAATGGATGTTTCATAGAGATTTTGGGGATGTGTGGCTTCATTTAAATTCTCTTGTAAATGAAGAACAAGCTATAACAGCCCCCTTGTAACTTTCATAAGAGATTCCTTTCATGCCAAGTTACCGGTTCGCCCCTAGGGGCCCCCGTGTCTTGGTCTGGTCCTCTGTGGGTTTGGACACTACCCCTTGACCCCATTGGGGGCGTTGCCCCCAAACCCCCACGAGGGGCATTGCCCCCAAACTCTTGCAAGGGGTGTTGCCCCTCAACCCCATTGGGGGCATTGCCCCAAAACTCCCATTCAATTCATTTGATTTGCCATGTACTCTCCAAGTCCAAGTTTCCAAGTTTGCCTACAAGTCTTCATCTATAATATCATCATACAATTGGACAATCTTGTCTGATGCTTACTTGCAAGGAGAAATGCAGCAATGTAGTTAATTTTAATATATAATAGATATCATGACATTCGAGATAGACTAATTGACATTCTAATGTTTTTTAATCTTATGGTGGTTTTGTTTATTATACAATATATGATGTTATGTGTGGTATTTTGAACTTAATTACTGTTGTAAATATGTATATATTTTTTATTTTTATATGTTTTTGTATGGACAAATCCAAAATGAACCCAACCCCCAAATTTTTTTTGACTGAACCCTCGAACCCAAATCTGAACTGGTAACTTAGCTTGCATGTTATTGGACTGTAATGGTGCATATGAGGGCAGTTTGAGAGAGTGTTGGTGCAGTTGGAAGGTCTGGGAGCAATGACTATTTGTTGTTATAGGTGTTTGGATGTCAATTCATGTCATAAGATTTCCATGGAGTCCTCAAGGAGGTAGTAAACCTTGTAATCAACATTTGCATAAAATGGCCTGAGGGTATTTGATCACTCTTTTGGAGTTTTCACCCATGCTGGGTTTTTCCGAGTTAATCTCGTGTTATGTTTTATTTTCGTGCCATGCTTGTGCTCTTTTACCATTTAGTTATCTCCCTTGATGCTGTTTTGTTAAGTCAAATCCATTTCTAAGACTTTTAGGACTGCCATATGCAAGTTTTACTTCTACAACAGCAAGTAGTCCAGTCATTTATTGATTGGAGCAATTAAGATTCATGTTGAGAAATAAAGGAGTGGAATATTCACCCTGATTACAGATCACCTGTTATGTTGTTATCTGTTTGTTAGAATGCCATTATCTTGTGATATATAAACTGAAGACCTCTGTGAGAATGTTTGTAGATCTATCCCATTCCATCCTGTTTTTACTTTTTCTTGAATGCTTAGCTATTTTTTTTGTTGGTCCCTTTGTCTGTCATGTCCCCTTCCAGTTGACATCTCTCAGAGCTTATGATTAGCCTATTATGCGACCCTCTTAGGCTGATAGGATGGATAGAGGGTCTTGTTGGAGCTTGGCTTGGCTTCGGTCGTCAGATATTACCAGTTGGCTTTCGTTCGGGATCATTCGGACACTATTTGACTGACTTGCTATTTTTAGTAGTATTAGTCATTTAGCGGAGCACCCCTGCTATTTTTAGCAGTATGGTTTGGTCATGTGCAGAATCAATCACTTATTCACCAGCTTCAGATGGTTCGTGAATCGGACATATTGTGAGGGAGATATTAATATTTTAATTGTCAAATTAAATATTAATTATCTAGAGCTTATAATATAAAGTTATAATATTATTTAATATTATAACTTAAGTGATCTATTGAAGGGGTCGACCAACATTGAGAGGGGACCACTTTTTAATTATAATTTATAATTAAAAGTGCTTTGAAGACTATTGAAAAATTAAAAGGAAAAGTTCGAATTTATTTAAATGATGCCTAATTGAGAAAAAGTCGAACTTTTGATGGATATAAGGGTTTTCATTGGGATTTGAGCTCATTATGTTTGAAATCGAATTTTTGCTAAGTCCTTCTGAGAATAGAGCCAAGGGTTCCAGTTTTCAACTTGCATTGGAGAACGTGCCATCTTCAGTGTGTGCAGTTCAGAGGCTGTGAAATATCAGCTGATTTATTGCCAGTTAGAGAGATAGCTTCATTCAGAGGTTATCACAGAGCTTCACAGTTGTTGCATCATTCAGGGTTTTGATCCGGAGTTCATTTGGGAAGAGTTCTTTATGCTAGGCGTCCACTTTGCAAGCTTGAGACACATCTTCCAAGGGCCGTACTTTTATTTGTTTGCTGCTGTCATAGCCATACCTTCCTACAGCAGGGCCGTACCTTTGAGAGAGGCCGTACTTCTTCTCCAGGGAAAAACGCCTTCTCTTTCTGCTCTGTAACTTCACCAAATGGGGCGCAGATACTTCAAGGTTCATTGGCCATCATCTGTCAGGGGGAGAAAGTGATCTTATTGGGAGCCGTGCCATTTTCTTCATCATTTCTGGTGGCTGCAATCAGCAAAACCAGGTTTTTAAATATTGTTGCTTTTTAGTTGCATGTTATCAGATCTCGTTTGTATCCAGCATAGAAGTTCAATAAATACTCTGGCATCAATATATCCAGCAGTTTCTATCATTTTCAGTGTTGTAATATTTTCTTTGAATTTATTAGCAAATTCTTTTCAAAATCGCATTATTCATCTTTATGCAAAAAAACACAAAAAACCAAAAATGTCAAAAACAAGTAAAAAACAGACAGTTTCAGAGTTCAGTTAGAATAGGGGTTTCTACATTGTCCTAGTAATTCTCTATTAAAACCGTTTTTTTTTTTGAGTTCCATTGGCCTATTTTTGCTCTTGTGTGAACATGAATATAATTTTTTTCTTTTGTTCTAACCTCAGGTTAATCCAACTTGAAAATTCTTTGTGAAGTGAGTTTTTCTCTTTATTTTTTTTGGCTCAAACTTATTTCATGGGTTTTCTGACTTCTATTAACTAGTTCTTTTAAAACGTGGCTATTATGGCTCATTTATAGTCTCTAGAACACTCTATGATTGCTGAAGGAAATTACACATGAATAAAAGAATGTCAGTCCAAAACCTAAGTTTTTAAGTGCTACATAGTCTTAATCTTTTTGCATATTAAACTCACAATTTCTGGGAAAATTAAAAATAAAATTATCTTTCTTAAACACAAGAATCGAGGATTGCCTCCTAATAATTATTCTTTTTGCAAGGTTTCTGTTGTGACGATATTTTTAATATAGTTAAATTCTTTATTGCCATTCTATATTGGCAGTCTATTTCAAATAACTGTGATTCTTAATAAGGCCTGATCTTATCCATAGAACAGTAGAGCTTTCCTCTGTTAGCCTATAAAACATAATTTATCTGGACAAACTGATGATATCTTGCTTGAATGCTAGCTTCTAGGATGGTCTCTTCCTATTTCTGATTTAAACATTCAAGATTTTTCTCTAGACAAGGTTGCTAAATAAACTTATATTCGCTATTCTTCCTCTATTTCAAATGTCATCTGTATAACCAGCTCTGTTCAATCAAAAAATATGATCTTCCATACGCACACACAATATGTTGATAATTTTATTAAATTGAATTATAAGAGGCTTAGGAAAAAAATCATGAAGCATGAGAGCTTATGGAGGGAATGCTAAAGGATTACTAAGAGAATGGTATTATTTCATTGCATGCTTGAGAAATATTGCAATAGTTAATTCTTTCTCATTCAATATTTGGTTGCTTTTGCCATGAGAATTTAGTGTCATAAGTTCACTTGATTCAGAGTCAGCAACTTGATTCCTTTTTATGGAGTTCCATGTTGCTTCTGGCTTATGATTGTCTGGAGCAGAGATTTTTTTACTTGTGCAAATAACAAATACTGTATGCATGCTGTTGTGAAATTTCCAGTGTTGCGGTGTTCTTCTCATGGGCAAGGTATGGAGCTATATCTGACAAAGGTGATACAAAATTCAGGTGTGTGGTTTATATCTAAATGTTTGTATTGAAACTAGGGTTTTATTTCTTGGAGACCAAAGGCTAATCAATCTTTATTCCTCAACTACATTACAGGTTTTCATCAAATCCAGCAATTTTGGGAGCTATTGCTGGTTCTGTGCTAATGAGGAAGGCAGCCTCTGTGGCCTTTGAACAACATAAACGCAGCACTCTCACAACAAATATCATAGACGTTCTTGGGAAAAGGTATGTGGCATCCAATTAATTTTTCTGCATTTGTTTATTCCATGCTGTAATAATATTTTTTGGCAGCTTGGCTTTTTCTGTGAGTTGAATATTTTTTATGATCTTAATCCGGACAAGAAACCTAAGAAAAAGGGTCTTAATTTTTGTCTGCATTTGATTCTATAGTAACGATGGAAACAATTTTTTTTTTTTTTTTTTTATCATTGGCAATGAGGCTCATGTTTTTGGACAATGTTTGACCGGATTTGCAATTTATTTAAGACAACTGCACTTGGGGCTTTTGCATTTGAACCGCACTGTTGGATCTGATGAAAGACCAAAGACATATCTGAATACCATGCTGGAATAGATTTTTTTGGCAGCGTGGCTTTTTCCTTCTTGCTACTCTTTTCTAGTTTTGAGGTACATGTGGCAAATGCATAATTGCATTTTACCTCCACAAGAATGGATGCTTGTCTTGCTTTTAGCACCATGTGTTCTTCTCTAAGTCGCGAAATTGGAATCAAGCATGGGTACATGTAACTTGGGTACAGTGTGCTAGTATGGCAAAAAAAAAGAAAGGGCTGGGTAAGTCCATACAAAAAATGTATAGAAACCATAAAAATATACATATTTGCAACCTAAAAACACAAAAGAAGTTCAGAATACTACATATTATACATATGCTAAATAAAATACCATAAAGATTATGAATACAATTTACTATTTCGATATCAATTTGTTGAACTTGAATGCTATGATAATATTCCTTGTTCAATATCAAAATAAGACAATCAATAAACAATGTCACATGGGTCTTTATCAAGACCAACATAATCATCATTAACATTAGATGATGTAGGTGGACTAGAAAAGCAAAAGCAGTCTCACTACTACTAGTAAAAATATGCTGGCTATTTGACTCTTCAAAAGTGAATATTGTGTGGCAATAGAGACATCCAAGTTAGCTCACATCGGGTCTACATCCTACAACTTCATTCCCTCTTCATTATTCATTATTCTCCATATGTTTATGCATATGAAGGTGCAAGTTAGAATGCATATAAACTAGCTCCTTTGCCTTGATGCCAATTGGTTGCGCTTCACTGAGTGGATGGAGTATGTACACTATCATGCAAATGAAGAGGAACTAGCAACCTATTGAGCAAAGTGAGTTATAATTTTTAAATTGTAATCAAACTTCAAATTTGAAAACAATAATTTAAAAATTGGAAAAATAAAATTTAAAGAGTTTGCAATAAAAATTAAAAAACTTGTGATAAAATTTTGATCACAAAAGTTTGCAATAAAAATTAAGAAACTTGCAATAATTAAAATTTTGATCACAAGAGTTTGTAGGTGTGGCAATTTATGGTACTGAGGTAGCACCAAGAGTGAGCATCCTTCCTATACTTGTTATGAAGAGTGAAAATACTTTGACCATTGGAGGCTACAAAATCAGCAAACTCACTGGTAACTATATCCTCCATATCAAGATTAGGGAAGAGTTTAGCAAGTGCTTGCCTTAACATTTTTCGAACTTCTATATCTATATTGTTGATATTATAAGCAGCGGTGGGCTGCTTCCAGCGATCTCCTATTTGCAATAAATCAAATATAGCCCTAGGCTATTTAATTTATTAAGACTCCAAGAGGCGCAATTATTAAGAGACATATCTATTTGTTAAGACAAACAAACCTTAATGAAGAGGCACGATTATTATCTAGGCCGACCTTGATAGGAGGAGGCGCGATTTTAAAGACAGCAAACTTTCTTATTGAAGACGTGATGATTCAAGGAGGCCGACATGATGCTTTGGAGAGACACAACCTCTCCCTCTATATTGTATATATAATCAATGGAAGCTTCATTTGTTATTCATTTTTCAGATTGCTTATTGTTTATCCTTCATCAAGTGCGAGTTCTTCAAGGCAGTTCGATATCTATTGAGACTGAATTTTGTATCAGCGAATTGTTATCTTGAGTTGGCTGTGTTGCATCATTCATTGGTGCTTATATTTGGCCTTCTGTTGTACCCAAACCAAATTTTTGCTTCATCAAGGCATTTTGCATAAAATAGTCGTAATCTTGCTAAAATGATGCCAAATACAGTTTTTGGGCAATATCAAGCATGGAGTTTTGTTAATGTTTTGTCAGTCAAAGGCAGTATCCATTGATCAGAACTTGAATCAGAGACTCAAGAGCAAAGCATTTCATGGTGGAGGAGCATTTTACGACAACACTTATACTTTTAAATAGTCATTTCAATGACTAAAATGATGATTTCAATGGTCAATATTTGAAGATTTCTCAAGGAAAAGCAAAATTGCGCCCTTGTAGCCTAGGGGCGCCCTTCTTTTTGAAAGCCTAAATTTTGTGATAAATGCTCAAGCATACAGTCAATCTCTTCAGAATTAGTCTGCCTATCCGATGAGCTATCTTGCGAGGCTATCCGAGACTCGTAACTCTGGTAACTGGCGACAGAAGTTGAAGATTCCAAAGTTGCAGTTTGCAGAAGCTTGTCTTTTTCCAGCTTTTGCGCCCCTATAGCTCAAGGGCACATTCTTTAAAGGAGGTTTAGATCTTGTTATTCCTGATGGTTGATACAATCAATCTCTTCACGACTAGTCTGCCTGTCTGACGAGCTATCAAATGTAGTGATCCAAGTCCTAGAGCTCCGACAGTCGACGTCAGAAGATGAGCTTATGAGGAGAGATCACATCACAGAGCTTCCTCAAATGGTGAATTGCGCCCCTATAGCTCAGGGGCGCCCTTCAAGTTGACCCTTCAGACGACAGAGTTTGCATACGAGGTCTTCCTGTCATCTGTGCTACTCTAGTTCGCCTTCGTGACGCACCAACTTGCCTGTTAATCCAACATTCTGAGAGATCGTGGCAGAGATTCTACCAGGCACGTAATTTAGCAAGCGGAGGAAAATGTAAATTTCATTGTATTTCTGTAGGCCAGAGGCGCCTAGCCTTCAGGCCTGTCAGATGAGGTTATTGACGTTTGAAGTCTTCATGAGACTTGAGCGTAATTATTCCAACTATTCAACGAGCCCAGCCGTCGGCCTTCGGGATTTGGCAAATGCTCGTACGTGTGAGGTCTTTGGCAAAATACTATAAAACGAAGACAGCTCAAAAAATGGCTAAGTCTGGTCGTCTATTCCATCTTGGGAAAGGCGCCTTTCTATTTGAGGTCTTAGAAGCAGTTTTCTTGCTTCGTCGCCTCCAGAGACGTCTCTTGTAGGTCCTTCTAGCTACGCGTCGAGACAGACGGTGTTCGAATCAGGTCATCCCAGCTCCAGATATCAAAGGTCAAAGTAGAGCATCTGGTTGAGAGTTGTTCTTTTGTCAAAATGGTGTTCGTGCCTTTTCAAGTCAGGGGCGCTTTTACTTTTGGGGCCCTTAATGCACTTTTCAGATGCCTTGCGTATATTCGTTGGATGCGGAATACCTCTAGTCATGCAGTGAGCTTGTTAGCCAGTCAGCAGGGTTCACCGTTCGTTGTCAGCAGCCATTTGAAGCGTCAAATGGCAGTTTGGAGAAATGGTTAAGTCTAGTACCTGAAAATCAATTTAATCAAGGGCACCTAATTCTTTGAGGTGTTAAATGATAGATTTTGCAGTGACGACTCCCAACAAACATTTCTTCCTTGCTTTGCAGGCTTCGCGATGAATACACTTGCTCAGTCTCAGCATCATCTGGTCACCCAGGAATCAGTGTCAAAGATGGCCAGTTGTAACTTTGTACTCAGCTACAAAGTAGGAAGTTAATAAAAAACGTGATATCTTGAGCAAATGGACGCCTATGAGGTCAAATGAGAACTTTTTGAAATCAGTGAAGTTCGTCAGTGAATCCAAGTGCTTTACTTGGTTTGTCAATTGATGTTAAATAATATTTAATATTTATTTTTGCATATTTTAGCATTAAATGGCGATTTTCTAAAATTGGCGCCTCTTTGTGCTATTGCATAATGAATATTTTATTATTATTTAAATTTCGAACTTCAAGACAATGTCAGTGTAACTGGAGGGGTTCCAATCAAAAGACTTCTATTTTGGTCGAGGTTTTAAATCTTGCAGTAAGCAATATGGTGTGAATTCTCTTTATTTAAACATGGCGCCATCATTAATCATTCACACAGCTTCAAGAAAATTCGTAATTCTTCAAGAGCAGAGGCGAGTTTTCAAGGCAAAGGCGAATTCATCATCAATCTCCAAAGGCGATTTCATCAAAACAATTCTTTTTGCAGGTTTTAGTTCACAATTATCAACAAGTTTGAAGACATTTTCACGAAGAAAGAGCTTATAAAAAACTTCTTTCTCCTCTTTGTTTCTCAAATTTCTCTCAAAATACAATTATGTTCTGAAGTTGGCAGAATTTGGCAAGTCGAACATTTGGATCATTTCTTTATAGCTTCCTTGAATTAAATTCGTAGCGTTTGATTTTTCCAAATTTTAACTCAAAGCATTCGCTCTCGAAGTTTCTAATTTTCTCAACTAAAACTCTTTGCATGGTAGTAGAAGTTAGATTTTTATTCGACGTTCCGGTTGTCTTAGAATCTTTTTACGACAAACCCATATCTCAAATTTTTTCAAAATAACTCTTCAAAGTCTATTTTTTAGCCTCAAGAATTATTTTTTAGCTTTTCCAAAAATCTTGTCGAGAACATAGTCAAGTTCCACGATCAAGCAGTAGTTTTTCACGGATACTGGGTTTGAATACGGGACCAAATCAGTCCTTACGACTTCATTGGGACAGTTGGACGAATCTTCACAAGGTGTTGCCGAGTTCTAGATCAGTCAAGATCGAGATTCGAGTTTCAAAACATTTAGTAGTCCGGATTATTGGAGGCCGCTTCCATTCCTATCTCCATTCATTGTGTTGAGTTCGTAATGTCTTGTATTAAGCATTACAACTCTGCTACTCATGAGATAGTGTCAGTAGATGGACGAGTTATTTGCAGTCTCAAGCCTTTGGACGTTGAAAGAAGTTTTGGTATTCCTCAGCACCCGAATAGCCTAGTTATTTCTATGGAGCAGTGCGAGCATGCATTCAATGCTGATGTGGACAAGTGCCAGAATAAAATGGCAGAAAGATGGTTAAAGCAAGCGAGGAACAGATTGCCAAATAATGTGGGTTGTGGTGAATACAAGGATGAGTACTCGATTCTAATTACACTCTTGAATCGTGTCTCAGGTCAATCACATGCTAATGTTTTCCAGCCTTGGATGTATTACATTATTGGTCGCATCATATCTGGGCAGGAGCATTATGACTGGGCATCCTTCATAGCGATGTTATCCACAAGCAGATCACCGGTTTCCTAGTTGCTCATGAGTTTCACATGTGTTCTTATCTATCGGTCAGTTCCAAGGATTAAACACCGTGGGCATTCGGTGTTCGGAAAGTCTATCACTATTACGATCGGCTTAGTTCACTGAGGTGAACGTCACTTCAAGCGTGTTCACGAGGCTTTTCTGACTTATACAATGAGAAATTTGGACTAGGAGTTGCATTCGTATCTCGGCAGTTGCTAGAGCAGCGATGGATGGTTGGGCGGATTGGTTTATTCAGTTCCCGACATACACCTACATCCGAGTATATGGATTTATAGGAAATCCAGCTATGCTTCCACGTTATCCTTTAGATAAGACAGTCTTTATGGAGTTCCTGAGGAAGTTGCATGATGTTCATCATCTTCTATGCCACAAGCATAGACCAGCTGCCAACTTTCCTTTTCAGTTTGGAATGTATTGGTGCAAGACGTAGTTGATGCCAAAGTTGCAGGACAGGAGCTTGAGAAATATCATCTCAAGTATCTTGTTGAGGCTCGTGCCTATGATCTTTGGGGTCATTACACAACTCGCCTTGCTGGACGTGCATATTATGAGCCTTCTATGGAGGATTATTGGGCAAACTGTGCGTACGACTTTGAGGTTCCTTAAGCGTAGTTATGGCGACTTCTCTCTCACACAAATTTTGTTTTCTTGTCGAGGTTTATCAGATGATGAGGGAGAAGTTCTTCCTCAGTTCTTCAGAGAGCAGGTTGACACACAGCCGTTGCCAGTAGTTGATTGGTATGCCAAGGAGTACGCAACAGTAAAGGAGAGGTCAAGTAGAGTTATTCAAAATAGTATACTTTACCTTGACAGCAAGAGGACCAGGAGGGTAAGTGTGCCTAGAGCAGAGCCGCCAGTGGTGAATCCTTCACTACCTTCCTCGTCAAAACCTAAACAGAAGAAAAGGAGTAACCCTCCTAAGAAAGGTCAAGCGCTAAACAATTCAAAAGGCAAGGCGCTTGCCATTGATACACGTAAAGAGCCTGGCAGACAGCCTATCACAGAGCCAGTTCAGAGGCTAGTTCAGAGTCCGCCAGTGCCTGAGGTTTAGCCTCAAGTTCCTACACTAGTTCCGGAGCAGTCACCAGCCCCAATTCATATTGAATTAGATTTAGACTCCCCATCTCGCAGTGGTTCTACATTTTCACTCTCGTCACAACCTCCTGTTGCTAGTACAGATCCTTCCAGTAGCATTAACTAAGATTAGTCTTGGATTGAGAATCAACTGGGAAGGAAGAGGAGGCAGCCATCCTATGTCCTTAATCATTCAGATTTTGATCAGGTTTACCAGGATGTGCCAGACAAGAGAATCAAGAACATGGTCCACGTGGAGAGGAATACCGATATGGAGATCGTCATTGAGACTGCTATACCTCCACAGGGGTAGAGCTTGGATGAGTTGGAATCTCAGGATTTCGAGGTTATCACAGTCAACCTTGGTCGTAGTACACGCCAGACTCAGGTTGATCTCCTACAGGTTGCTACAGACAGTGCCGGGGATAGAATGCTGAAAGACGGAGAGGATAAGGCAACCCTCAAGGCTGAAATCAGACAGCTTCGTCAGTACATTTCTAGCCTTGTACACAGGTCAGATGTCATTGCCACACTCTCGCCGATGCTTGAGCCTCCAACAGAACAAGGTCAACTTAATCATTTAGTTGCATATGGCAAGTGTTTGGATGAGTGGGAGGAGGAGTTCGTTGCTAGAGGTCGTTCTATGCTCACAGAGTTATATCAATTGCGGTACAATGCACGAGAGCTCCGTCTACGTCTCCAGGATGAGGAGCGAGACATGGCAATTAACAGACCCCGGGATGAGATCATGATTGCTCACCTGAGTATGGCATATGAATCAGTCACGGATCCAGAAGATAGAGAAGCTATCTACTCTTGGAAAACACAGTTGGTTTTCAAGGCAAAGATAGAGGAGACTATGGCATCAGAGTTGGCTGAGAGTAGAGAGCACGTTACTAGTGCACTCCGGTTTGTGAGGACCTTAGTATCTTGCTTACCGTGTCGATATCAGATCGAGGGTGGTGCGTATGTTGAGCTTACCGATGTACAGTCAGAGCTCCAAGCACTCGCTCATACTATTTTCAGTGGGGAGACCATTGGCTGTAAGATTAATTAGCTTACAGTCATGTCAGCGTTGTTCGATGAAGCAACAAGGAGTAGGGGCGAACTTCAGTCCCAGATCACAGCTGGTGAGGACATGCTGTGCAGGCATAGCATTCTTCGACAGAGTATCAGAGCTCCAAATAGTGATGCAGTTAACAATCTCGTTGAGGGATTGGTTGCTCGAGATCACGATCAGTAGACTTCAGTTCTCACCTCTCAGAATAGACATTACACACAAGAGTTAAACTTGGCGTTACTTTCTCAAGTTAACTCGCTGTCTTATCTCATGCATATCTATTTTGAGATCAGCTTTATTTACTTGGAGTTTTATTTAGGGTTTACGTTAACTGATGGTAGTGTTCCAGTTAACATGCTTTCAATAAGGATGTGCGCTTGCACGGTGTCCATTTTTAGATTAGATGTTTAGGTTAGCGATGGTAGTTTTCGGTTAAGCTGTATGGTTTGTTTTATTAGGGCTTGGCAATAAAATCTTGCATGCCATTGCAAGATTATGGATTGACTCAAGGTGATTTTAGGGTTCCTACACTTTTGATGTCTATAAATAAGAGCTTTTGCTCATTTGTACATAACTTTTGCACGAGAGAGAAATATATGCTGTGCCTACCTTGCCTTCAATATTGCTCGTTCTGTATCTGTTCATGCGTTTTTGCTATTATGATGAATTGTTATGCCACATAGGGTTTCATGCAATTATAATGGTGAATTCTTTCCTTAGTTAGATAAAATCTGTTTTGTGTTCAATAAGCTTGTTTAGATTGAGATGATAGTTGTGCCACCTTGCCTTCAAGTAGAGAATCTACGCTTGGTTATCGTGTGTTGTTGTGAACAATAAACTTATTCAGTTAATTTCAATAGATGTGCCACCTTGCCTTCAAGTTGAGAATCGTATTCAGTTTATAGTATATTGTTGTTTCAATAAACTTGTTTAGATTGGTGATAGATGTGCCACCTTGCCTTCAAGTTGAGAATCTATACTTGTTTATCGTCAGATAGTCATCCTTGCTCCATTTCCTCATGCTCTGTTTTCTTGAGGAAACTGGATAGATTTTAAGTAATTAGCCTAGTTGTAGTTAGTAATCTGTGAAACCAGAAAATACTTAGCTGCAACGTATATAGTTTTCGAGAAAGCCTTGTACCTCTTACAGCTGAAACAAAAAGACAGAATATAGTTTAGTTTACTTTCCTTTTCAAAGCACTTTTGTCAAGCACAACGAGGGAGCTTCCCCTCCTAATTTGAAGAGCACTCATTGCGTAGTGTGCATAGCTGTCTGTACCAACTCTTACTCCAGAGGTGCTAGTTGTTACGCCAACACCTTCATATTGGCCTATTGTAAAAGGAGACTTTCTTTGTTGAGATTCAATATATAAGTGATATATTGTTGCTGGGTTTTTCTCCCTCAAGAGGAGGGTCTTCCCAGGGTATCTGCTGTGTTATTGTGTCTGATTTTGAATTAATTTTCTGTGCATTAAATCTGATCATAAAACTAACATATATATGGTAGTGTCCTGATCAGCGAAGAAAAAATCTTATCATTGTAATATATAGGAGTCAATGCAAAGGCAAGAATATGTTGTGGGGTTGTTATTTTGTTCTAATGCTTAACAAAAATTGTTTATACCTCTTTGAAAAAGGTTTCTAGAGGTGCTCTTTTTCATTTATGATGGACTTCATCTTCTCAATCATTGAGTCGATGCTATCGTATACCTCTTCCAAACATGACTTAATTCATATTAGTAAAGTGGATCATACTCATGATAAGCTCAATGAAACTAAGAAAATATTCCTTAGAATCCCACCAATTGTTATCTAGGACTATCTACTTTATATTTGTTGTCCTCTCATTGTTGGATTGCTTTCATATGGACCAAAATTGGCTAGTGACCATGCTAGAAAATGGCACCTTCACTCTCAAGATGATTGTGTTGGAAGTGAATTGGGTCTCAACAACCTACTTAAAAATTAAAAACAAAGACAAAAAAATACTGGATTTGGGAGAAGGGATGTGATGGGTCTGCCTGAAGCCATTTCTACACCAATTCTAAGAGGATGTCTACCACAGCCCTCTTACTTGGCGGCTTGTATCTGCTTTCCCCATCAATGTCTCAACCCCCTAAAGACACTTGCCATCTTGTGGAATTGGGCAGGGGTCATAAGTGGGTTACTTGTCTCTCTACGTAAGTGCCCTCTAGTCCTAGGAGCCATTATGGTCAACTCTAGAACGACTTACTTACTTAGCCTTGTTTACCCCTTTTTCTTACAACCCAAGACCTTCCTACAAGGTGGGTTTTGATCAATCAAGCATATCTCATAGTCTATCATTAGAACATATACTTAAATATTCTTTATTATTCATAAGCAATATGTATACATATGTAAGACAATGATTGGCAGAAAATATCTAGTATACCCCTGAATATATATATCTGATAATAATAATCTGCTGTGATGAAATGGACTGGTTTCCCTTGTGATCGCTGGTCTGCATGTTCTTCTCCTTCAACTGATCTGTTCTTAACACTAAGAAGATATCGTTAGTGTAAATCAAACACATAAGAATCTATTATCCATATTCGTATTAAGGAAACATAACAACTTATAAGACTCAATAATTGCTGCAAGCATCATTATGCATAATTGTATATGATATATATATATATATATATAGATAGATAGATAGATACATATATTTATAAGTATACTTATTGTCCCCATATATTCTGGCAAAAATATACTTATCTCATGGATAATTTATCTCTTCTTTCCAACCTGCTGCTTTATCCTTGTGCAAACATTTCTGATTCCTTCTGATATACTTTGAGAATATTTATTCTTATTCCTGAATTCTGCCGCTGCCCTCAGAAATATATTGCAGACTTCTTATTTATTTCATCTTCCCTCCTTCATTTCCCCATTCCCCCTTTCTTCTCTCTCATTTTATATCCTTATATTGGAAGGGCATAGTCTTTGGGAGGAGTCATGTCTTTTCCAAAACTAATAGCTGCCTCCCTTGATTAATTCTAATTCCTTATCTTCTGGTTGTTCCATTTTGCTCAACTCTCATTGGATGATCTTTCTATATATTCTATTTCATTGCTCTTGATTGATTTCTTTTATAAAATATATTCGCTGCTCTTTAAAACAGTATTAATCTTAATTATTGTCTTTACTAATGAACCGCTGCTGCCTTCATATTCGTTGCTCCTCATATTCACTGCTACTTCGTCTTTAAACCTTTTTGTTACATCCTTTTTATCTTAGGCGATCATATTTATATGTGCCTTTATAACCACTAAAGAGTCAGCTAGCATAAAGTGTGGTTGGTCAGGCCTTGACCAGTATTAATTTAACTTGCATAGCAAAGAGGGTCGGCCTTCCATTAATTTGTTTTATGTTTAGATATTTCATTTTAATATATTATATATATTCATATTTAATATTTATAATATTATATTATAATAATAATATTAAAATTTATATTATATTGTTATTTATTTTATTTTATTAATTTATTTGCATTTTAATGATTGCAATTTTGGGGGCATGACATTTTAATTACCTTTAGCAGCTCCGATTGTGAGAATGATCTAAAATAGCCTATGACATGTAATGGTTTGTGATGAACATTTGGATCTCCTTGGCCTTAGCATAGAATTGTTTGATCTGATCTATTTTCTTGCTTAACTTTTGTAGCATGAGGTTTAGTGGATAGCACAAGGTGTCCCAAATTTGTAAAAACCATGTCTCAACCAAAATACTAGATGCTATGCAGGTTAGTGTTGTTTGTTATGACTTGAACAACATTTTGAGAACGCACTTGCACAATGCACTATATAGGCATGTTAACAATAAATTATTAAATAGTAGTGCATTTTTCATCTTCTCCTCACTATCCATGAATTTCAAAAGCACTGCCCCTTTAGGGCACACTACAATCACATTGACCAATGACCAATTTCTAGCATCCTTCTGTTAATGTTATAGCAGCTTCAGTAGTTCCTTCCAGCTCACCTCTTTCGTGGAAGACATAAATTGAATGATAGCTGTTGGCTATTCAATTTATATTTATTGTTTTGTATTTCATACTATGGCCGACATAAAAGAATTCGAAATTCTTAGAAGTCATTTAATATTTATTTGAGGCCGACTATCATTAAAGAATATTCGTGATTTCTTAGAGGCCGACTTGAAAGTCTTTGAGGGATGTGTCTCTCCCATTCACTTGTATTTATTCACCTTGATTCGTCCTTTGTAATCATCTAGAGAAGCTCGATCATTTTCATCTCAGCTCTGTATTATCAAGTGCGAACTAATTATCATGTGCGAATAAGAGACTGCGAACAATTGCGAACTCTGCCATATCGGATCTGTGTTAGATGCGAACTCTGCCATATTGGATTTGTGTTAGATGCGAACTCTACCATATCGGATCTGTGTTAAGTGCGAACTATGTCAAGTACTCAAGGGTGAAGATCAGTGCGAAGCATTATGATGCGGATTCATATCTAACAGGTTGAGAACCATTAGTGTTTGTGAGTACTGTCAAATGCTATTTTTGTAGACAGTCAATTCATATATAACAGGTACGAATTGGCAGATTGTTATATGTTTTTCATCTTGCCAGTGCTGAATATCAGTCTTGTGTTAGACCTCATTGTAATATGTAAAGTTGCCATTGTTACATCAAATATAAGAGAGATCTTTGTTGCTGGGTTTTTCTCCCTCAAGAGGAGGGTTTTCCCAGGGTATATGCTGTGTTATTTTGTCTGATTTCGAATTATTTTCTGTGCATTTAATCTGTTCACATAAAATTTAACATGGTATCAGAGCGGGTTTGAGGATCGTGATCAGATTATTGCACTCAGATTATCTCATTGCCAGTTTGTCAAGATGGTGTATGATTTGAAGGTTGAGGATTCAAGTGAATATCTGTCTCATTCACCATTATCAAGCTGTGTACCTTCCGACACCAACACTTGGATAATCGACAGTGGTGCCTCTCGTCACATAACCGGATTCAAGGAGCACTTATCGAGTTTGGTGGAAAAGGAATCTTCTGAACAAGTCATCATTGGAGATGATGCCAGCTACTCCGTAAAGGGAATTGGGACCTCCACACTTCACTTGGATTCTGGCATATCGTTTCAATTGGGTAATGTTCTTTATGTTCCTAGAATCAAGCGTAATCTTATTTCTATTTCAGCTTTGGAAGATAAAGGATATCAAGTTGCCTTCTCCAAAGGCAAAGTTCTAGTGTGGATGCAGAACTCTAGCTTCAAGGATGCTCAAGTAATTGGAGTTAGATATGATAACCTCTACAAGGTTTGCTCACATTCTCTTCAAGTGTTGGTTCATGACTCTTCTAGTCTTTGTGATCTTTGGCATCGGAGATTGGCTCACTTACACTTCCGAGCCCTACCTATTATGGAGAAGATGGTGACAGGCCTTCCTAAATTCAACCAGGAGCACAAAGGTACATGCAAGGGCTGCGCATTAGGTAAGAATATAAAAGCCCCTTTTCATAGTAGAGAAAATAGATCTAAGTGTATTTTAGATCTAATTCATTCTGATTTATGTGGTCCTATGTCCGTTCCTTCTTCGAGTGGTTTTTTGTATTATGTTCTTTTCATTGATGATCACTCTAGGAAGACTTGGATTTATTTTTTGAAATCTAAAGAATCTGAGGAAGTATTGGATAGGTTTAAAGAGTTTAAAGCTTTGGTAGAAAATCTTTCTGGTAAACAAATTAAGGTCCTCAGATCTGACAATGGTGGAGAATACACCTCTGGTAGTTTTTGAAACTTTTGTATTGATGCAGGGATTAAGAGGGAGCTCTGTGTTCCCTATAATCCTCAACAAAATGGTGTTGCAGAAAGAAAGAACGATTGTGGAAGCAGCAAAGGCCATGATCCATGATCAAGATTTGCAAACCTTCCTATGGGCAGAAGCTTCCAGGACAGCTGTATATGTTCAAAACAGAAGTCCTCATAAGATCTTGGAAAATATGACTCCAGAAGAAGCCTTTACAGGGAAGAAGCCTGAAGTCAGTCACTTGAGGATCTTCGGTTGTCTGTCTATATTCATGTTCCCAAAGAAAGCGAACCAAGGCTGGAACCTTCGGCAAGAAGGGAATATTTATAGCTCTGTGAGACATCAAAAGCTTCAGAATTTACATTCCAGGTCAGAAGTTGATAGAATCAGTAGGGATGTCACATTGAGGAAGATGTTGCATTCAGGAGATCTAGAGGATTCATATGGAGATTGATAATGAAGAGTCTCCTCCGGGACATGGAAGTTGACCATACTCCTGAGATTTAGAGGGAGACAATGGAACCAAAGGAAGATCTTGATCCAGTTGAACCCTTGGAACCTACTGATGGGCCTACTGACATTGTTATTGGGAGAAAGAGACCTCTATGGGCTAGTCGCACTATGCAAGAGGCTGAAAGCTTTGCAGCTCCTAGAGGCACATTTAGAGAAAGCAAAAGGCCACATAAGTTCTCCAGTTATGTTGCCTTGATGAGTCAGATTATAGAATCTGAGCCTTCCTGTGTTGAGGAAGCATCTAGTCTTCAAGTCTGGAGAGATGCTATGACAGAGGAGTATTAGTCAATTCTTAAAAATGATGTTTGGGATATCGTTCCTAGACCCGAGGGCAAGTCTATGGTATCTTCTAAATGGCTATTCAAGATTAAGCATGCTGCAGATGGAAGCATTGAGAAGTACAAGGCAAGATTCGTGGCTCGTGGGTTTTCTCAGAAAGAGGGAGTTGATTATGATGAGACTTTTGCTCCTGTTGCTCGCTACACTTTTGTCAGAACCATCATTGCTATTGCTGCATCTAGAGGATGGAAGATTCACCAGATGGATGTGAAGACAACCTTTCTCAATGGAGTGATTGAGGAAGAGGTTTACATAGAGCAACCTGATGGATTTGAGATTCATGGGAAGGAGTCTCATGTTTGCAAGCTGAAGAAGGCCTTGTATGGTCTTAAGCAGGCTCCTCGTGCATGGTACGAAAGGATTGATCAGTATCTATCAAGCTTGGGTTTCTTGAAGAATGATGCTGATTCAAATCTCTACTTCAAGGTAATCAATGGTGATGCATTAATTCTGGTTTTATACGTTGATGATCTAATCCTCACTGGAGAAGATCACCCGATTCTTGAATGTAAGAAGGATTTAACTTCTGAATTTGAGATGAAGGACCTTGGGCTCATGCATTACTTCCTTGGTTTAGAAGTCTGGCAGAAGTCAGATGGTATGATTCTAAGTCAAGGGAAGTACACCATTGATATACTTAAGAGATTTGGCATGATGGATTGCAAATCCATGTCTACTCCTATGGAGACCAATCTTCATAAATTGAAGGAGGCTGCAGCTAGTTCAGATTTGGTGGATCCTACGTTGTACAACAGCTGATTGGATCCTTGATGTATCTAGTTAACACTAGACCTGATATTTGCTATGCAGTGAGTGCACTTAGCCAGTTTATGTGTGATCCGAGACAGATACATCTTGTTGCAGCTAAACATATCCTGAGATACTTGCGTGGCACAGTTGGATATGGGTTGAAGTATACTTCCGGATACGAACTTGGAGTTACTTGGTTTCCTTGCGATTGATTGGTAGGTTGTCATAGATGGGAAGAGCACCTCACGAGCGTTGCCCGGTTTGAGTTTACGCTTTACTTGATTTCCTAGTCACGGCGAGAGCGGTCTTCGTAGCATTGAGTATGAGAGTACATTGCGGCTTGCATGGCAGCTTCGGAAGCGGTGTGGCCGTAAGAAAGCTCCTTGCGGATTGTTTGGACAATCAATGGAACCTACTATTATTCATTATTGATAATCGAGAGTTGTGTGAGAAGCTGCGTCAATCACGTGTTTTCATGTGGTCAAGCATGTTGAATCAAAGTACCACTATATCAGAGATATGAATTAGCGAAAGGCGCTATCTGATTGAGGTACATTAGCATTGAGCGGTGTGATTATTTCTCCTGGCCTGCTTGGCGGGATAAAGTTTATCGCGAGACAAGCTTGGTATGGTGGAGAATCCAGCCTTGGTATGAGTCACCGATATCGATGAGCCGCTTGCTTAATGAGTCCTTCTCGTAGAGAAGTTCGGTGAAATCCCTTGTCAATGCATTTTCATACATGACGGAAGAATTTGAGGTGAAAGCCCTTGTTTCCACCCTCGAGTTGAGTCATGGTGGATGTCATCGTCGACTCCATGACATATGTTGTACTTGTGTTTCACCCTCTGGGAGCCATGGTGAAAGTCGTTGAGGTGACAACATCACGCAAGTGATGAACACTTGTACTACTATTGCACTTTCTTACGTGGCGGAAGAATTTGAGGTGAAAGCCCTTGTTTCCACCCCTCTGAGTCATGGTGGATGTCATGTGTGTGACTCCATGACAACATCATGCGAGAGAGTCCGTGATGATCTTCTTGTACTTGTGTTTCACCCTCTGGGAGAGCCATGGTGAAAGTCACGTTGAGGTGACAACATCACGCAAGTGATGAACACTAGTACCTACCATTTGATGGTTGATATCGAGATGATATCAAATATCACGTTGAGGTGATATTTCTCTCTTTATATCTGATTGTAGGCAATGGTGGCAGATGAACCTCATATGGAGATGATTCGTATTTGTGCAGCTGGAAGTTTTCTCCCTAGCTAAGAGGGAGTGTTAATGTTATAGCAGCTTTGTTAGTTCCTTCCAGCTCACCTCTTTCGTGGAAGACATAAATTGAATGATAGCCGTTAGCTATTCAATTTATATTTATTGTTTTGTATTTCATACTATGGCCGACATAAAAGAATTCGAAATTCTTAGAAGTCATTTAATATTTATTTGAGGCCGACTATCATTAAAGAATATTCGTGATTTCTTAGAGGCCGACTTGAAAGTCTTTGAGGGATGTGTCTCTCCCATTCACTTGTATTTATTCACCTTGATTCGTCCTTTGTAATCATCTAGAGAAGCTCGATCATTTTCATCTCAGCTCTGTATTATCAAGTGCGAAGATTGTATCAAGTGCGAACTAATTATCATGTGCGAATAAGAGACTGCGAACAATTGCGAACTCTGCCATATCAGATCTGTGTTAGATGCGAACTCTGCCATATCGGATCTGTGTTAGATGCGAACTCTGCCATATTGGATTTGTGTTAGATGCGAACTCTACCATATCGGATCTGTGTTAAGTGCGAACTATGTCAAGTACTCAAGGGTGAAGATCAGTGCGAAGCATTATGATGCGGATTCATATCTAACAGGTTGAGAACCATTAGTGTTTGTGAGTACTGTCAAATGCTATTTCTGTAGACAGTCAATTCATATATAACAGGTACGAATTGGCAGACTGTTATATGTTTTTCATCTTGCCAGTGCTGAATATCGGTCTTGTGTTAGACCTCATTGTAATATGTAAAGTTGCCATTGTTACATCAAATATAAGAGAGATCTTTGTTGCTGGGTTTTTCTCCCTCAAGAGGAGGGTTTTCCCAGGGTATATGCTGTGTTATTTTGTCTGATTTCGAATTATTTTCTGTGCATTTAATCTGTTCACATAAAATTTAACACCTTCCATCCATCGAAAATAATAGACACTCTTGTTTGTATCTACAAATGCCTAATGGAAGCCAATGAAATTTCTATATTTTTAACTTCCTTTGACAATAAGTTGTTGCACACCTTCTCATAACCTTAGCTCTTGTACTCTTTTAGAGCATCATTTACTTTTCTAAACATATCTTGCCAATATGGTGAACGAACAACATTGAAAGACAAATCATTTGCATAGAGGCACATTGCAACTGTTTGATTGTAATCTTTCAAGCATAATTTTGAAATGCCTTCTCTAATGGCTCCTTTGTTCTCTCCACATTAGTGGGCTCTTCTCATTTCTACCCTAAAACAAGTGGGCCTCTACCACAACATTGGGGGCACCATTGAGATGGGGAAGTAGGGGACCTTTGTGACAACCTTCCTCTCCTCAAAGTATGCCTTGTTTTAAGGACAATTGTTGCATTTGCTTCCTCTTGCTCTTCAATATACTCTATTATTTTACAAGTTGGCACAACTACACCATTCCTTCTTGAGAAAGCTTTGAGTCTCATGCTAGGAATGGCACACAAATGGGTTTTCACCCGACTGTATTAGCTTGTATACCTATAACCACACCTACCACATATCTAAACATACACCCCACCACTTGGAATCATTTCTATCATTTCTACATCCCTCCACAAAGGTGAACTTGGGTTGATTTCAATGTTCCGCAAAGTTTCTTGACAGGGGGATGCGGGGATGGGGGGATCAAGGGCCTAAGTTTGGGTATGGCAGCGGGGGGGCAGTGCTGATATGCATATAGTACTTGAAAAATAGTTATAAAAAGATGTATACAAATTACGAATTTACAAATGAAACTTTTGCAAATTAGTAATTACTGAATTAACAAAACGAAAAGTAAATACTAAAAATTACAATACTTAAATACTATTAAATATTAATACTACTTAACAATTAAGCTATTAACATTGAAGTTTGAACAATGAAAATGTTGAATTCAAATTTTATATTCAAGATTTCATAATGATGATTACAATGAATACAATGATGTCAAAATAACAATATGAAGTGAAGTGAGGCCTCTAATAATCCCCAAACTCCTCATCGCTAGAATTGTTGGAAGTGGACACATGGTCAAGCTCCGCCAAACTAATACCAACCAGCCCTACCTATGTAATTGTAGCATCCTCATCAATCTATGCTAGCTCCTCTGACTCTACATCCCACCATGCTGTTGGACTCTCTTTGTACACAAGTGTCTTGCGGTCAATGGGATGCAAAGCACTATGTACAACCACAAGCTTCTCTACTCTCCTAGAGGTAAGTTTGTTCCTCTTAAGAGAGTGGATGAAGCTATAAGTAGACTAGTTCCTCTTAGCAGCCGAAGAACTAAAATCTTGAGATAGCAATCGAATGGCTAGAGTGGTAGTCAAATAGATCGATACATGGAAATTCCACCACAAAATTGGGTCCTCCTGTGCCATAGTTGCCATATCCATCTTGGCCGCCTTAGAATAATCCCTAAGAGTGACATTTTTTCCACTCAGTACGAATGATGTCGGCCTCTACAAGATCATACATCTTTTCGGTAGGCTAGTTCCTCTCAGTAGCTAAAGAACTAGAATCTTGAGATAGCAATCAAATGGCTAGAGTGGTAGTCAAAGAGATCGGTCCATGGCAATTCCACCACAAAATTGGGTCCTCCTATACCATGGTTGCCATATCCATCTTGGCCGCCTTAGAATAATCCCTAAGAGTGACATTTTTTCTACTCAGTACGAATGATGTCGGCCTCTACAAGATTATACATCTTTTTGGTGGCACCTTCACCTCAACATCATGTAAGGGTGTAACTCTACTAGGCCTTTGCTTGTACCACTTGGGGTTCAATGCATAGGCAGCCACATGCAAGGGAGTGTTGAGCTTCTCCCATCTTTGATGAATGACTGGCTGAATGTGCTCATTTTAGAATGCTAATTTGGGGTCTTTCTCTCACATGACAACCCTCATTTGGTCAAGCATACTATCAATGCACTCATACACCTCCTCAAGGTTAGGTGCATTGGCATCCCCATATCTAATCACCTAGAAGACTGGAGTAATTATGGAGACTATATTTTGCATCACCCCAAATAAGATCACCCTTCATTACATCCCTCACTCTCTTCCCCTGCTTTGTCTTGGACTCGGGCCACTGATTCCATTCTGCTGTCATAACCATTAGTTGCAATGCCTCTTGTAACTCAAGCATTGTCTCCAAGAGAATGAAATAGGATGCATATCTAGTCTTGACAAGTTTCAAGAATTCCTTCTTAGAGAAGTCCTTGAAGAGTGCATGTGAAGTGTGGTGGTTGCAAATAAACATTTGCACATTTCTAGCATCATTGACCACTGCTTGTATCTAATCAATCTTTCCCATGTCCTTGAGTGCATTATTCATGGCATGCACACAAGGAGTCCACCAAATATTCTTATAAGTTGTCTCAATCAATTTTCCTACAACTTTGCACACATGGGCTGCATCTGTCACTACGTGGACCACATTTTGTGGCCCGACTTCCTCAATAGCATCCTTGAGGATCTGAAACTGAAATTTGACATCTTTGCGATGTCTTGAATAGTCAATTGCTTTAAGAAAATATGGGCCCTTTGTACATGTAACCATGTTATTGATGAGTGGACGATGCCTAATGTCCGTCCACCCATCCATGACTCTACTGCATCCTCTTTAGACCCAACATTCCTTCATTTTCTCAATTAACACATTTATCTTGGAATAGTTCTTATCCAAGATTGTTGTCCTCAATTTTGTCTCCCCTAGTGGCACATATGACAGTCCTCGCCTTGCTACCATCGACATCATCTCCTTATAGTAAGGAGATCGAGCCACATGGAATGACCCTACGACCTGTGAGACAAAGTAGTATATACAGGTGCAGCTGCATTGTCTTCACTGATAGCCCATAGATTATATATCTCAACTCTGTAATTCAAGTTTGTTGGTCTCCCCAAAAACCTACATGTTTCCACACCTTTTCCTCAGATATGAAGATGGTGGGCATTAACTCTCGTAATGATGCCAAAAAGTTCAAGGCCACAAAAGGGGCACTTCCACAACCTTGTGCCCCCAGATGTCCCAGGCTTGCTCGGTAATTTTGTTGCAAATTGTTTCAAAGGAGACTTATGATCAAAAGGACTCTTAGCATACTTTGCCAGTAATGTGGAGGGGCAATTAATACTTTCAGCTGCACTTGCCATGGAACTAATAGTTTGGATTTGATTCTCATGGCCACCCCTCTCAGTCTCAGTGTTAGGTGCATAATCGGATTCAATACTTTCACTGTGAACCTCAACCTCATCCTCACTCATGTCATGAGAATGCATTGTGACACTGCAATAAACAATATAAAATTTATAAGTTTATAATTCTAAAATTAAAATTCAAACTATGCATGCAAAGGATTAAGACAAAGATTTCTTTTGTTTTTCTTACTTCAGATCGCATGAAGCGTAGAAACAAAGGTAAAAATCGTTGCTCTTAATCTTTGTCAATCAAGGATTTCACTTTTGTTTTTCTTACTTCAAGTCGCACGAAGCGCAAAAGCAAAGGATACACAAAAGTTTCAGCCTAGTTTGGCAAAAAAATCAAAAAGAATTCAAAAAACTCTAAAACAGTCATAAAATCCTACCTTATGCTTGAAAAGTCCTTCCAACTTGTGGTAGAATCCCTTTTCTTCCTCTTCTTCTTGCTCCTTCTCACCCCTCTTGCACTTGCAGCACTTCAATCACGCTCTTTTACTCCACTTACTCTTTTGCTCCTCTTCAACCTAGCTGTTGAAATCAAATTGTAAGTAAAAATGAGGAATGTGGAGTGTTTTATAAAGTTTAGGGGGCATTGGTGGGGCCCATTGTCCATTAGAGTTCGGCCTTGGGTTCAAATTTTTTTTAAAAAAAGTAAGTTTTTTTTTTTTTTGGTTACTTTTTCTACTTGCTGCCGTGGGAGACTTCTAGGTGTCCTCGGGATAGTGGAGGGGCGCTTGGCCATCCCTGGGACATCCCAATGTCCCTGCTGTCCTGCGGTGTCCCTGTTGTCTCAGTGGCGGTGGCGGTGTGGTGGGGGGACGTCTCCATGGCGTCCCCATGTCTTGGGAACATCGTCCCCATCCTCGAAATGCCTGGTTTTCAGGGGGGGCGCATCCCCGTGGTTCACTGGTTAATTTTGAAGTGGGGTTGACAAATAGAGCTAGCATTGGTTGCCATTGTAATTTCTAAGCAACAAGTTTTGAAAGCAATCATTTAACAACATGTTCCAGATTCCAAACAAATTAAAACTTGGAAATCCAAAGATGCTAAATCACTTAATGATCTAAAATTTAAACATAAATCATAAAACAAATTAATTATAATAGTTTGCAGGCTATGTTTACACAGCACAAATACAATTGTGAGCAGTGTAAATTAATTAATTATAAGTGTGGAAGCAGCAAGAGTGCCTCTTGATCAAGCAACAATACTAAGATATACTCGACAATGGCCAAGGTAATTGTGAGCAGACTTCCACACTTACTCTCTGCTCTAGAATCCTAACAAATGTAGCAGGGAAGCAGTATTTGTTTTTAACCTTGTTACCCAAAACAAAGAATGTTTTTGTTTGCTGTTTCTTTACTCATCAAACAAAAAAAAGTGAAAATGATCACAGGTTGAGGGTTTAGTGTACATTTCTAATTTTCAAGTGTTAAACAAAATACTTGGAAAATGATGTCCACCGTTAGCCAGAATCACCTTGACACATCTAGAATTGCCTAGGTACACATAGGAATAATTCCAAATGAACTGTATGCAAAAATTAGTACCCTGGCCAAAGCCACAGGCAAATTGAACCTATTTCTGATTTGGAAATGAATCGTACCTGGAAACATGTAGGTTTTTGGCTGATTTGGTAATGTAGGTTCTTTTCTAACTGAACTTCATATTTTCCTACATATTGGTTATATCCATCTTGCTATGCCTTGTACTACCCTTAATATTTCTTTGTTTCTCTACCCATATAATCATTTCTTGCTATTTCGTGATAACCTCCAACCTTTCATTTTTGTCCCATATCTCTTCTTTTCAATATCATTCTCATGCTTTCATCTTCATGTTAATGCTTCAAAAGTGACTCCTACACATTAAAGCAAGAAAAGTTGTGGTTTCAAAGGCTGTGTAGGCACAGTCGAATTTAACTACATGATATTCTAAGAATTTGAACAAAAATTTAAAGCCAAAAATGAAGAAGAGACTTTTTATTTGCAACTACTGTGTGGCTTTGATCTAGATATTTGAGCTTTGGTTGTATTTGTGCAGCATGGAGGACATTTGCCCAGCACAGTGATGGTCGCCACATATATATATATATATATGCTTCTTAGAAGCATTAGTTCCAATTATTGCTGAGCTCATATTTGGCAGTTCAACTCTAGTATCCTATATTTGAGCTGTAAAGATGGTTTTTCAGAAGCAGCTTTATGGTAAGAGCAAATTTGACTTTCTTTAAGACATGTCAAACAGGTGGTCTATAACTTTAGTCTTTCAACGACTCTACCAAGTAAAATGGGAAAGTTTGACAGCACTTTGAAGCATGCATCTATTCATTTACTGTTAGAAGATTTGTGCAGTAATTTGTAAATCTTTTTGTGCCTGATCGATCAGTGTTTCCTGTTCATAATCAAAATTGAATTATCATTTGAAAAACCCTTCTCCCCTTCGATGCATTACTCTGCACAGAAATAATTTTTTTTGTCTACCCCTACTAAAAGGGCATGCTCTTGTAAGGATGTATATAAAATGGAAACTAACTCTATCATGTTCAAATGGAAAGAGGAAAAATGTTCTAGCATTCATACTACTATGTTGCTTCTGGAGGTTCGTTCTTAGTTCACTAGGATGACACATAGTACAAAGGGAACTGCACACTCTTGGAATTTCCACCTGAAAATCTTCAAGCTTGTTCACATATTGATACTTTAGCTGTTGAAGTTTGGCTCGAACCTTTATTGGGTTGATATGATATTATTTTGCATTGAGATTACAAGCTCTTGATCGTATTCTCTGGCATTGTTATGGATTAGTGAAAGCATTGGCACAAGCTTATGTATAATATTTTTAAAATTTCCCATCAATTAGGATTATATCTACTATTTGCAAGTAACTTCGATGCAACTAAATAAATGCCACTATTCAGAAGAGCAGCTTTCTTGATTGTTTGATGATTGGTTTTACTTTTATCTCAAATTAAAGGGCTGATTCTTTTTGAGTTTGCCAGTAGACTTGAAAAAGTTTGTGATTGTAAAATTTCCTTGCATGGACATTGTGAAATGATTTCTGATTTGATTTTGAGCTCATGATCCTCAGGGCACAATGCTTGCATCACATTTCTTACATTCCTCCAAGTTACTACCCTAGCACTAGGAATGCTTCCTGAGCTATACACTTTTTAGGAGATTGATTTAGTGAACTTATCCTATAGTGTCTACGTTTATATAATCTTAACTAATACCCTAATTTTCATTTCTACCTCTCAATGTTGAGTTTTTTAGACCCTCCCATGAGTACCATTCTAATTAAAATACTTTTCTTTTTACCATATATTCTAGGTACCTACTTTTATAATGATATTTTTTGTACCCATATTTATTAATACCTCTCATAATATTTGATTTAACATATCATTTTCACTCTATCACACCCTTCCTAAATGAAAAATCTTGAATGAATTCATATTGGATATAATGAAAATGAAATACATTAGAAATACTTTTTATATTATAATAATTTTATATAAATCATTAATATAAAATATAATTCAAAAAATTGATAGTAACTACTTGACATGAAAATGAGGCCATTCTTGACTTCCCCTATACTTGTGTTGCTAAAATAAATTAATACTATATAGGGTCAATTTCAATTAACTATCCATGAACATTGAAATATTCTTTCTCATTATTATCATGCAACAATCCTTTTAATGAAGTACTTATTAACCTTCACAATATGTTAATGGAGATATTGAAAATAAAAAGTTTTTTTTTAATGGACTATTCATAAAATTTGTAAAAAAAATAAATTAAGATTGTTTTAGTCATTATCAATTGAGAGAGTACTTCAATGTATGAGACCCTCTTGGTGGATCTTTGTGAGGAGATTATGTTTCCATTTACTTTATCTAATATTATAGAAGGTTTAAATACTATATTCCCCCTTTTAAAATCAAACATATATCTCCTCTATATATATAGTACAAAAATCATTATTAAACCCACTTAGAAGTAAACAAATATGTTTGTAAGCTTTACATAGATACCATAAACAATTTGTTAATGTGTACTCATTGAAACCAAAAGAAAATAGAGATAAATTGGAACTCCTCGTTTTATCCACCAAACTTCCCATCCCATAAACCAAACACACACCCCTTTCCATTGCCTTATCCCTAATACTTAAAAAAAACATTAACATAATTGCCCTCTCTACCCCTTTTACCTAGTAATATGTTAATATATTCTTGTCTAATATTAAATACTCTAGTATAAATTCATATGCTATGATATTGCCTATTTAGTGATACGTTTGATGTTACACCCCAATTTGCCTCCCCTAGTGTGTGCATACACAATAGACTAATCCAACCTACGTGTTATCTGTCCAACTCAAGTGATTTGTTTCCCCAAGTGAAAACAAAGGGGCCACACCTATGCATACTTAGCCAAATGGTTTTCCCTACCCAAATGACCACATGAAATAAGTTAGATCTATGTTAAGTAGATCTCATGGTCCATTGTGCAGGAATTCGGTAACGGCAAAGATGCATGCATCATTCAAATTCAGCACTCAAAGTAAAATCTATTCCAAACCTTTTTAGACCCAAAAGAATGCCTACAATGAATACTTGTGTTTCATTACAAAGTATGGTGGTAGGATGTTTATGCCATCAAATGATGTCTTACATAGTGGTTCCAAGAAACGACCCTATAAAAATTCTTGTCAAGTTTTGCTAAAAACACTTTGGACCTTATTCATGTAAACCTTTTAGTTTTCTTCATCAAGCCTTGCAAATCAAACCTAAGAATTTCTAATAGAAAATTATTAATATTTTTCCTATGTAACATGGAGGGATGTGTCTTGACATCCCAAGGACAATAGGACAACATGGGTCGTTCTTTGTCCATGAAAATTTTGGAATGTTTCCTTGAAATGCAAGTCAAGAGGGATTGATGGCTTGAGGACACTTGGTTGTCCCTATGATGGTTAGGAATGTTTGAGGTGTCCTTTAATCATCTTGGGGGTAGTCAAATGTCCCTTGTTTTTAAATTTTTTAGTTAAAAATACCTTTGTAATTTGAACTAAAAAAATAAAAAGGGTGTGGGCTCAATTTCCCTGGGACGACTAGCACATTTTAGACATCCCTTGACCTCTTGGGGATGTTGAGAGGTTCCCCATTGTTTTAAAATTTTATAGTTAAAAAGGTTAACATTTTAATTAAAATAATTAAAAAAGAATGTGAGGAGCCCACAAGTCCTCCCAAAACCTTAATGAAACCCTAATCAATTGTAGACCTAATCCATTGCCCACTAACACTTGTCATGTCATACTAATTTTTTATTCAAAAGCAGTAAAATTATGAACAATGGCATGCAACATGAAGGTCCATGTGACCTCCAAGGCTTTAATTTGGTTCTAGTGATGGAGGCTCTACACCTCAACCTTGCATTGTATCTGTAAGTAACCATTTTTTCACATTTGCACATGGCTCAACATTTTGAGTTTGATGAAGACCAATACAATCCAAAGTGCCATTATAAGATAAAAATGAGATCAACTATGACACTTGTAGCCTCCCTTTAATCTCATTTGCCTTGCTTTCATGTGTATCCCATTTCCCATTTGCCTAGTTCTTAATTCCCAATTGTCCATCTTCCAAAACTTATTGTTATGCCTACTTTGGCAAAATTGTCAGTGTTGATCAAGGGGCAATCACAAAGCCACCACAACAATTTGCATAGTTGCCATGATGACCACTTCAATTTTTTCTTAAGCATACAAAAACGTGAATTTTGAATGTATTGCATCACTATCTCTTCATTTCCTTTGTCTCTTGACCTTCCCTTTCCCCTTAGCTCATCTATAACCTTCCTCATGTTTAAATGTAAAAACATGTCTATTGGAAAGAAAATTAGATTCCCACACATCCTTCAAGCCATCTTTAAGTAAAGCTTGCACCCTCTACCTCCTTTATGTGCAACCCATGCATTGCACCTTACCAACCTTGTTTTTTGCTTCCCTCTTGTCATTTCCCTTTTCAAATCAACTTGCATAATCAAGTTGTCTCCACTTGCAAATTAGAACTCTACAACATTGGCTATATTTGCACAATTCATCCATCATACAACCCAATTACCATTTGTAGGCATTCCCAAAACACCTCTCAAACATATATCTTCCATTAAGGTTTCATCATGAATTGAATTTGTCACATGTGTAGGAAGATGGTGTTGTTTTTCCTTCTTTTGATGACAACTGCAGTCTTGATTCTAATTTATGCTTCCCCAATTTTCGCTTAGCTAGTGACCTCTAGTCAAAGGTCAAGATTAGTTAGGTTTCATTTCAAATTTAGTTAGATTTCAGTTCAATAGTTGGTAAATAGTTAGTTTATTAGATTAGTGTTTGGATTATATTTTGTTAGATTAGTTTTCATTTTCATTCATTTACTTTCCTTTCATGCAAATTAAGTCAATAGCAACAAACCAAGTCTTTTGTTGCTTATACACATTCAAACATAAAAAGTTCAATTCTAACGAAGACATTGCAAGCTAGTTCATTTGCAAACTCAACACAAGTACTAATCCAACTCAAATCAGCATAAAAAAGCAAGCCAACCCCTTTTGGGCATTGCAACTAAACTTGCAAAATTGGACATTGTATACACTTTTGTGAAGTTCAACTTTCAAAATCAAATAATGTAATATAAGACCCCTGATTTATTTATTTTTTATTTATTTATTTATTTATTTTTTCTGATTTATTGATATTTTGTTTGTGTTGCTTGAGAGTGTTTGTTTGTTCGTTTCAAGTGCCAATAAATGTGTTTGCATACATAGAATGCTCATAACATGGAAAGCATGAAAATAACATGAAAGAAGTATTTGCATAGATAGCTTTCAGA
Organism: Sequoia sempervirens; assembly: GCA_007258455.2. Taxonomy (NCBI): domain Eukaryota; kingdom Viridiplantae; phylum Streptophyta; class Pinopsida; order Cupressales; family Cupressaceae; genus Sequoia; species Sequoia sempervirens. The sequence goes on along the minus strand of VDFB02276385.1, from coordinate 39,201 downwards.
CTTATATTACTTAGAAAATCATAACAGAAAATTGCAATCCTTTCAAATACAATTTCAAACTCAAAGAATTACATTCAGACCTGTTATTTGAAACATAAAGCAGCAATGGTTGATCTTCAACTTGCAGCGCTTTCTCCAAGGAAAAGACCCTTCAAACCCTATGCAATCCTCACACCAAAAACAACTATCTAACAACCCTGTTAATGGCAGATAATAGGACTGTTCACATCAGATTAGATTTGAACTTAACCTCAATCTGGGCGGCTAGCTGATTAGGGCGATCAGCTCTATAAAATCATTTCTTGCTCAGAAAATTCATGTAACTACTTGCTTGGAGGCGCCTAGAAGAGAAGCATCATTAGGAACAATAGCCTGACTCGGACCGACTTTCCATAAATAGACTTACTATTTTTAGTAAGGACTAAAAATAACAAATACTCTAAAAACTCAAGCTGGTGTGGAAACCGATATGCAACCCGACTTACTGTAAACAGTAAATGTTGGAATTGGCCCCTGCTAAAAATAGTGTCTCCCTTGAAACACTGAAAAACCCCACAAAAAGGATTGGCACAAAGCATGAAAGCTCATTGAACAACTTCCACACATTTCCCAAACAGGAAACCCTACACTGCTCTGCATGTCGGACCAGTTACTAAATATAACACTTACTAAAAATAGTAAGTGTGTTAGAACCAGACTAATTCAAAAGAAGACATCGAAAATGGGGACATTACAGTCTGCCCTCCCCAAAGATTGCTTGTCCTCAAGCAATTCCAGTACAACCCTACAACCAACAAATTGATCCACAATGAATCCAAAAATGATCCCAGGGTCCCAAGTCAATATTGGAGATTTGTAGCACCATCTGCTCACAACACTGACTTGTGGGGTACCAACACAAGAGACCTCTTGAAAACCTCCTATAATAAGCATAATCAAATACTGCATAGACTCGATCAACTCCTCAAAAGAATGCCCCTCGAGAGAACCAATATGTTGTGCCACAAGAGTAAACTCTAGAAGGTTAACACTGGCTCTCTCATCCCAAACAGTAGCTGAACTACAACATAGTGTGATTTTCGAATTCCAAGTGAGTCTCAAAAAGGAACCACCATGCTGACGCCATGCCACACTAAACAAAACTGTCAAACCAATGTGCCCAAACTACACTCTCCTATCCTGGACCTCCCAAGAGTAAAAATCATGAAAGCTCATACTAAAAAATCTGAAAGGACTGAAGTCAATGTCATGAAATATATCCCACTAAGGCAACTCAGTGAAGACGACATCAATAAACTCACTACCAATCATGATCCTGGTCACCATGAAAATCACCCTGCTCAACCATAAGAAATTAACCCTGACATGACACCTCATGATACCCCAAGTATGGAGCAAGTTAGTCACTACCATATCTCTAAAGTTTGCCAACCAGGAAATGCTTATGCTGATGCAAACATAAATCATAACATCAACTCTCAACCTCCAAGTGTCAAAAGAATGGTCCTGAACACATCAACACACCCCAAACACTGCAATCATTGAGACATCGTCTGAAATAATGCATATCATCTCCATGAAGTAACTGCAATGAGTGTCACTCAATGGAAACAACAAATGGGTAAACTGTGTTTGGAAGAACACTCAACCAATTGTCCCAAAGCCTTCCCAAACTCAAAATCAGTCTACTCATTAAAAGATGTCATCATAACCAACAAAAGAAAGTGAGGACAGTGGTACTCAAACTAAAATCCCACTGAAAACATAGTAGAGATGAGTATGGAGGTAGCAACAAAATTATCTCCTAGGATCAAATCATCACTGCCATCCAAGCAAATCTTAGTGGTTGGTTCTAGCCCAAACTCAAGAAGCCACATTTGCCCTCTTTGGTGTACAGTGTGCCCAATTTGGCACATTTTATATCACCATAGGGAATATGTCAAAGTTGTTGACCATAGGGAATATGTCAAAGTTGTTGCCCATAGACCCCATGAGTGGTGTTGCCCCTCAACCTTAATGGGTGGTGTTGCCCTTAGACCCTCCCTTTGGTTTGTAAAATAAATTTTTTGGGTTGCACTTAATGGAAAAGTGGTGTTTTTTGTCCCACATAATTTAAGTCCATTTAGACTTTGGTTTGATTATGTAATCTTATTTCTAAGTGATGCTACAATGAAGTAAACAATTTTGATTTATCTTTGATGTTCCATCATCAATGATCAATTATGTTCTTAACTTTCTATTCAATTGTGTACATTTTATCCAATAGGGTTTGGTTGGGGTCTCATTGAATGAGGCATAACTTGATATAGAGAGTGATTAAGAGTTAGAGATTGGTCTTTATATTGATAGCCAATAGGAGGCATACCTATACTTTTAATATATTTTTACTAGCACTTGCACCAGAAGGGGTGCAAGGGTTACGCCGATAGAAAAGTATATGTAATTCTACATACTTAGGAGGCATATTATTTATTTTTCTTTAAGAGTTGAAGCTCAAAATATAAAAACATATAGAGAAAACCTTTGGCATGTTTTGTATATTGGGGAGAAGGAAACTTAAAGACTTGTTCAATATAATTTATATCATTTAAACTCTCATTCTATGAAAAAAATCCCCTGTATGTGTAAACAGAGATGACAAAATCCATTAAATATTCCATTTATTTTACATTTTCTTATTTTTGGATATTTTATAAAACATATATCACACCTTGTTATGCTTCTATATTTTGCATAATGTTGACCATGATAGCTACAAATATAGGTAATGGAATTTGCTGGTAAGGTAATATTATGAGCATCCATCCTCAATCAATAAAATCAACAAATGAACTATTAACTAAATTGCTAGAAGATTAAAACCTAAACACAATCAAACCCAACCAATAGGAAGTACAAATAAATTATAAATCTATACCATGTTCTTGAATAAGTGATAAGAGCAATTATATGACATTCATGACCTGCCATTGTATATGGCTTTATGAAATAGAACAAATGAATAATAGAAATTATTGAGCCGTAGTTTTTCTCAAGAGAAATATATACCATTGCAATAATAGTCTTGTTTGTGAGTTATCATATACAATTAGCTTACCTTGAACTACTAAAAATGTTGATTTGTGTGAACAATTATGGAAACTTGCAAACCCAAATCAAAATGATCCAATGAGAATGACCAATGAGCATGTTAATCATACTAGAAAGCCTTTTGTAGTGACTTGATGGGCTTCACTATCTTTGGATCCTATACAAAATCATAGTGGATGTCTTTTTTAGAACTTGGGCTTAACCAGTTTACTTGGTACATAAGCCCTTGATCATGTGTCAATTACAAGTTCCAAAGAAATGTCACCATCTGCATCAAAATTACTCAAGCTCCCGCTTGTTTCATACAAAGAAATCTTCTTCCCTTCAACCATTATGGTCATAGTGTGCTAGCTCTTTCTTGACTGATAGTATTCTTACAACTACATTCACATTGAAAAAATTATTAGTCAATCTTCTAGACTTAAAGTTTGACAGATAAGGCTAGTGCTTTTGAACATACACACACCTAGTAGATTTGGATGCAAGTAACACTCCATAAAAATAATACTAATGTCATTGTATAAGCATGAACTATAGCATTGATTTCATCAATGCAAAGAACAAAAAAATCTTAAACAAACTAGATACAATTTTAAGAAAAATTATACTCTCTCCAAAAGTATGGGTAAAAATGGCAACAAAAATTGAAAAAAATGTGTTGCATATAAGTGATACCAACTCATTTCTACCTATTTGTAGTCTACCCTCTTAATGTGTCACAATTAAACTCCATGGACTACTGCTAGCAAATATAAAACTTTACCCAAACCCAACACATTTTAGGAGGAACCCAAGAGACAAGAGGTATCAATTTCTTTGCATTGAAATCACCTGATGTGGTTAATTTATTTGTGGATACAAAAACACAATAATTATCCCAAGTATTTGGATAACTCCTAATGTAAGGAAAATCCAAGCTAAAATGGATCTCCATGAAGCATGTTGGCCTAGCTAGAACATTAAAAGTTCTCTTAGCAGAAATGAGATTTGGGGTTCTAATATAGAATGGAAAGAATGAAATTGAAGAGATCGAAAACTAAATGCAACAATTTTGTGCTCACTTAGCTTGGAGCAATAGTTAATAAGTTGTAGATCAAATCCATAGAGGTAGAATCTATGAATTCTAAAAAAGGTTGTTGGATTGTAAACACTCACTTTTAGATTGCAATATACCATCTTCATGGATATGCTCGTTTCATCAACCCTTGCCATATAAAAGTTACTAAAAACTATACTCTACAAATAAAGAAATTAAAGAATTCCACTTGTCAAAAACCAAACAATAGTGTAAAGAAGTGTACCTACTTATTTAAATTGTAAGTTTTTGGTTATAAAAATAAACAAAATTGAGTACAAATGTACATGGTTTGAATGAAAGCATAGACTTTAATTGAGACCTGTGGCATGAAAGGGTAGTTGGCGAGCCTCAAAACAAGAGAGAACACAATAAAGAGTAGGGAAAAATAGAGAAGGAACAAAATGACATAACATTGGCATGAAATCACTTTTTTTAGTCATAGACATCATCATCATAGGAGCAATCCTCTCCAATGACATTGCATTGAGGCCACTCTGGCATTGGGCTTCCCCTAGAATTGACTTTGCGACCTCCTAAGGTTTCTAGGTTTCCAAAAAAATTGTTGGCGTATGTGTGCGAGTGGTTCATTTTAATAATCTATTATGATGAACAAAATTCAATTTATTTGATTTTCCTATATGATATAGTGAAAAAGATGAAATGTTGTGTTTGGTAAGAGATGTTGCTATGATTAGAATGCACTTGAAGCCAAACACTAAACAAAGTACTTGTCCATGACATTAAACTTCTTTTAAAAGAGCTCTACTCATGCAATTTGGTTGGCTTGGTATGTAAAATTTGGAAATTAAACTAACAATGAAAATATTTGCGGTTGGTCTATTTGAAGTAAAACCATAAACCTTCAAAATAATAGGTAGTTGATGCTCTTAAAAAAAGTAAGTATTTGAATCTTAATTGAAGGTATGAAAAATACAAGGACTCCAAAATCAATTATATGATTATTATTACTATAACTAGGATTTGTTATTGTCAGAAAACTAATTTGATGCTATTTTAAAAAGCAATGTGCAACTTTTAAGAATCTAGGCAACAAATCAATTAACAAATGACCACCAGTCATGAGGTGGCACTTATAGAGGCATCCATTGATAAACTGTGAGATGGTAATTTTGACCATCAGTACTTCAGAGAAGAATTCCAATAGCCCTTTTGAAAGGCAACAAAGGGAATAATTTCCATTATGTATGATGTCAATCTTAAAAATGTTAGCAAAGATTGAAAAAAAAATTGAAACTAAAGCAAGAAAGAATTCACACTTATCAATCAAAAGAGCAATAAAAATCAAATGTAATCTAAAGTAGACATAAACCCTAACCACGGCAGTATCTTGTGCTAATAAAGCATTGTAGTTCATAAGTTCCCAATGTATTAAATATATAACAAATGGAACCATGCAGGGTTTGCAAGTGATGCAGAGAAAAAACTATGGTAACAAAAGCAACTCATCTACTGACAATCCTACTCCAGAAAGCTGAATTTAGAGATTCTCCTAGTGCATGCTCTGTGCGGTAAATGCTCGCTACATCAAAGTGTGCAATGGGTACACCGAAGAGGTGTGGATGGTCAATAATGGAAAATTTTGGTCTATTTGTTTTAGTCAATTATTCCAGGATATGTACAAAATGGATTTGCTAAAATGGAAAATGCAAATGCAATTGGCAGGTGTAAAGCAAAATTCCACAACCTTCCCTACTATCCTCTCCGACTGTGCCAAAATGGGAGCTTTCGAACAGGGTGAGACCATCCATCAAAACATCATAATAGTGAAAAAAGTACTTGCAATGCATCCTTATAGAATCACATGCTCTCCATCTGGGAGCTTTCAATACCCAAAGTATACTTTTTCTCTAGCTGCATAGAAAGTGTACCTAGTTGCCCATGAACAGCATTACGATCTCAGGAAATTATACCCTAAGAGTTGTGGAAGGTAAATTAAGGAAATTTTTTATTTTTTTAACATACATTTGTGTAGTACATGACTTCAATTGGTGGGCCATTCAATAAATGATGTTGTCTATTCAACAAAGGTCATAATGGAGAAGTGATAGCTTAATATAAACTATGCATCCAATTACAAAATCCAAACTGGAAAAAAACCTTTGAATAAAGAAGATATTGTTTCTATACTTAACAAAAATCATTAGTATAATTTATAAATTATTATACAAAATGAAATAGAATGTAAAGAATATTTATTATTGATTAATAATTATTTAAATATATATTTAAAATTATTAAACATTTAATATCGCCAAGTTTAAAAGTTTATTTTGAATATGTGAAAAGATAGAAATCAGATTAAATCATTATCTTAATCAAATTAAATAATTTTTAATATTAAAAAAATAATAATAATTAAGATTATCTCTTTACAAATTAAATCATTATCTCATTATCTGAATGCCAAAACCCTTTCAATAAAAGACATTTATTTATGATAAAACCAATACAAATACTAGTAAGTAATAAAAATATTCATTAATTCTCAAGTTTAAAAGATTATTTAAGATGTCTTATAAAAAATGACACATATATATAATAAATATTTATACACATGACAAATAGATTGAGTCTCTCATTTATATTAATCACCCTCCTTTGGGAACATTAACTTCGCTTAGGATACTCGTTAGAATTCTAAGCACAACAATGTGTTGTATATATAACAAATTATTCCCATTTAAAGGTTCGACATTTTCCTTTATACGATACTCATTAGAATTCTAAGCACAACAATTTGTTGTATATATAACAAATTATTGGCGAGTAAGGGAGGAGTTACACGTGTTAACCAAATGCATGATACGTGTCCATCAATTTCATGTCCTTTTCCATGTGTTGGCCAGTCCACCGAAACAAATGTGCAAGATTTTATTAGGAAAGAATTTGATTGCTCATATTGTTTCTATTGGCAATTGTTAAAAACTCTGAGATAGCAGATTGATTATTTGGGAGCTAATTTTTTTTTTTAAATTCCCCTTTGGATCTGATAATGTGCCAGTTTATCCACAATTTTTGTAGATGAAATTTTTAAGTAGTGGATGATTAAAGGAATATGGATATGGAGTCATCTATGAACAGTGGCATTATGGTTTGGTTAGTGCCTTTCCATTTTATTCTTTGGATTTATGTAGTACCCATGTATGAGATCTTTGAAAATTAGTTTCGCAAAGGATAGTTTGGTTATTTTAAACTCTTTTGGTAATAGAAAGAAATCTTCTTGAGGGTTTCTACAAGGTAGTTTTTGTTCAGTTTGTTTTGCAGGGATTTGTATTGTTTGCACCCGTTGAGTCGATGGCGGTTGCATGGCGAGATTTCCATGTCCCTATCCATCTCGCCATGTCCCTATCCATCTCAAAAGCCTGATCAGTATTGTGAAGCGAAGCAAAAAAGATTGATTACAATCACATGAACAAACTGGGAATTGGGAAATTAAATTAAGCATGTCCCTGAACACCATACCAGCCCTTGGCAATTTCATCCTGAGCAATGTTCCGTTCATTTAATCCATCCCCAAAGGATTCTCCTGGTCTTATGCTTATCAAAAATGGTTTTGGATGCATAGAATTTTCCATAATCATATCTTAATCCATATTTATTGTCTATATTTGTGTTGTCTGGAACTTATCGATCCATGTCTGTGAAGTCCTCTTCACCTTCAGTAATTATTAAAAAAAAAATGTTGCATTGGCATTGGCTTTATTCAGTGTTTTGTTATAGTTGGTTATTTCGGTCATGGATCCCACCGAATCCCCCTTTAAACTACATACAATGTATACATAAATTGTTGTTTTTAAATTTAATGTCAAATTCTTCAAATTCTATAAAATATCAATTTAATTGCTTCTTTTGTTTAGCTCTTTTGGCGCTTCAGGATTCTTATCCGAGTTTGGGTAAAAAAGGCCATCCAATTCAGGTCTGAACAACGAACACGAACACCAATTCTTACGACAACGCATTACTTGGTACATTTTGTTTGCTGGAAATGGGAAACATAGACATAGTTAAGCACCTATTTTCTACAATTGCAGAGTACTCGCTATTATTTGGAGAGTTTTGCTACACAATGGTTTATTTTGGGAATCAAAGCCCCATCAAGACTTACAGTTTCTATTAGATCCAAAAAATTGGTTAATTGGACTGCTCAAGTACATCAGAGCGTAGAATAAAGCAAAGGAGGCTCATTCCCCATCTGTAGCGAACTTTGGAAAATTTACAGTAATTTTGTAGAGTAAATATTGAAATCTCCACCCACAACATAGAATAATTTAAGAAGTAACAAAAATATCCACACACAATATAGAATAATATCTATAATAGAGTAGCGGATAGCCTCAAATATTCATAACTGGTAGAAATGATGAAACTAGATTGGAAGATGTAATTATGCATTTTGTAGAGTGAAAATTGAAATAGGTACCTGGAGAGTGGAGAGCAGTATTCACGGCTGCTTTAACCTACTCATTCAGATTGTAAGTGGTTGCATTCCTCAACCCAATGAGTGGAATCAGGGCTCCTATATTAATTCGAACACTTCCCTCTGCAATTCCCATGAGGCTACTTTGCAAGCATTCAAAGAGCCGACACTGGAGCTATGTGGAACAAGAGACGCTGTCGCCAGAGTTTTGAGTGGCCTCTTTCTATGGAGCAAGCTAATTCGATTGTCAGATTTTCACTATTTTCCACCTTTTTTTAAACATGGGACGCAATTGTGCGTTCTCTTCTGCAGATTGCAAATATAAAAAATATTACGATTATAGAGCTGCTCGAAACATGATTTTTATAGCCTTCTAAATAAAAATATCGGTTCTCTGACACAAGGGAATCTGATATTATTTGGAGAGATCTGATTTCATCTTAGGGAAGGGAATCTGATATTATTTGGAGAGATCTGATTTCATCTTACGGCAACCCAAATCTGTAAACCATTTGTCGTTTAATGGTAATCCACTAGTTGTTTCACGGCGTGAGACAGGTTTCAGATGAAACCTCTCTCTATATATAGCCTATCGGCTAAATATGTATAATCTTACTATTATACCTATTTTTGGGCATTCTATCATTTATGATTTTGTAGCATTGTGGCCTTTTGTCATAATGAAAACAATGCAAAATTTGTCCATTTTTATAGTTTTTATACTTAAATCTGTAGACACCTAAAAATGACTAACACTTTTCTTCCAAAACATCATCATTTCTCGTTGTCATCATCCCTTATCAACTCCTTCATCGCTATTAATTAAATAATTTTTAATTATTTGATTAAGCTAACACATTTCCCTCTTTAATTAAATAATTTTTAATTATTTAATTATTTTCTATTTTTCCCCATCCATATTAATTAAATAATTAAATAATTATTTAATTATTTCTAATTATTCTTCCATCCACATATTTAATTAAATTTCTAATTATTCTTCTATCCACCTAATCAAATAATTTTAATTATTTAATAAAAATCATAGATCCCTCTCATCCAATTTAATTAAATAATTAGCTAATTATTCTTCCAAAATTAATTAAATTATTTAATTTATTTAGTTTGACTTTGCACATCCCTCTAAAAATAAATAGAATCATAATTTTATTTTTTTCCTAAAAATATTAATTCTATCTTTATTCCTCTAACTCTAAATTTAGTGACCATTGCTAAATTTAGTGAGTTGATTGAAAAGCAACCTCAATTCACACTCACTCACTTCCACTTCACCCTTTCATTCTCTCAGTCCTTTGATTCATGCAAACACTTAACTCCTCATCACAACCCCTCATCTTAACACATCACGTGCACGTTCCTCATGATCTATCAAACATCCTCAACCGTTGATTTGATATCCCTGGAAACTTTAAAACATCCATCATTTAGCCATTCAATTTCTCCTAGAATTTGCATCTAAACTGTACTCATTTTTTTATCTCGCTTTTGCTAACAAGGTTAAGCTAAATATTTGAGCAATCCATATACTAATCAAATAGCATAGTTTTACATCTTACAGTGGAGTAAGACTAGGCATTTTCGGTGGAGGTGAAGTGATTAGATTAATTTACGTTATTTTCGTTCATATTTGATTTGTACACACACTTCATTGAGATTAGGTCTTTCTGATCAATTGAATTGGTTTTTTATTATTGCTATAATTTCCTATTATTTGAATTCATTGGTCGTTGATTTAATATGTTCACATTCTTGCATTCCCAATGGGACCCATGTCCCTAAATTTAACGTTTCCAAGTGAGCTTTTATGCTTTTTAAGGTTACATGTACATATCGACACTTTTGACCCAGAATTGTGCATCTGATACACAAAGTTGCACAACTGATATATAGAGTTGCACATTTAATACACAAAATTTTGTATTCGATACACAATTGTGTATTTGATACACAAAATTGCACATATGATACACAAAATGGTGCATATAATACACATAATGGCGCTTTTGATTTTTAGGGTATTTACCTCCGTTTATAGGTATTTCCATCTTAGGAACAAATCAATGCTTTTGAAAAGAAAAACAACACTTTTGACAGGTAAAACGATGCATTTGACAAGTACATTGATGCTTTTGATAATTACTTTGACACATTTGATAGTTATTGTTGTGCTTTTGATTATGTCAATTTAATTTTTTTAACCTAATTAGCCGAGAGGCTTTACAATGAAAGCACAAACCTGGTGTAAACAAAAACTCCTCACACGAAATTTGACGTGCAAGTGACAGTTGAATGTATGAAAGTTGAAATGGTTTTTACTAAACGATAGTGAAAGAGTGGTCTTTGCCGACGTTTCAACTTTGTAACGGCTGCATGTGATGCCTATTACATTTTGCATGAAAACGAAAAGCCTGTTCTATTATAGTAACTGATGAATTTGCTTCTGCTACATAGTCGTGTCTCTTTCAATTTATTGAGGAATCTCGGGTCTCACCCATGGATTCCTGCAAAGCATTGCCACAATTAAACAAAAGCTCACAAGGCGATGGGGCAATACTCCCAATGCCCCCATACAAAGAAAGATTATCCCTGGAGTTTAGCGTGCAAGGATGAGATTGGCGAGAGGATTAGGAAGATGGTGTTGAATGATTAAAATCACTTTCATTATGCTTTACTTGCATTTAACTATATGCTGGAAAGATTTCTTCTTTTTGTTACATTTATTGATATAGTGATTAAAATCGCTTTCATTATGCTTTACTTGGATTTAACCGTATGTTGAAGAGATTTCTTTTTTTCTTTTTGTTGTTTATTGATACAGGAGTGGTTCACCTAGAGTAGAGGTTGTTTATTAATTCTTTTTGTTGTTTAATTGTATCCTGTCCCGACTCTCTGAAGAATGGTTATGCCTCGTTTCATGCCAGTTATCCTTGCTGTGATTAGGACCAGCAGGCCATCATATGCACTCACTGCAATCATTGTGATTATGATTGCCATAGCCAGGGTGGAAGTCGGCGGTATGCTCAAAATGAGAAGAGTGCAAAAGACCCCTCTCAATATGAGCGACCAAAGATTGCAATGGATAACTCCTTCGCCTTCTTATTACTCTAGCATGGTGGTCTACTACAAGATCTTCACAAAGTTTCCATACAAATTATGGCCAACTGAAGAACTAGGCACCAAGTCTTTCATGTATGCCCATGAGAGAAGAGGTCACTACAATTTGTGGCAAGTTGTGGTGCCCCTCCATGATTCACTTTGTCCTTGTTGTTGTGGTCTTGCTTGTTCATTGAGTTTAGATTTGTTGGTAAATGTTTCTCTTATTGTCGCATTAAAATGAAATTATTTAATCAAGATGGAATTAGAAATATAGTTTATGATCAAAAGTAACAATATTATAAGTTGTTTATTGTATGGATTGTTTTATTAATTATACATATATTTATATAAAAATTAAGTATTAAACGTATGTATGAGTAGAGTATAACTTATAAATAGATATTAAAGGGTGAATATCTAATTTGATTAAATTAAATAAGCATTATTTCAAAATCTTGGTGGAACTATCTTTTCAATATTATGAGTATCCACCCTTAAATTAGAATTGACTAAATAACTTTAGAGATTCAAATTCTAGGGTAAATTGTTGATAACCAATAAGCCTTTGTTTTAATATTTATATATAGTAATTATGGTTACTAGAGGAAATTTTGATTGATTGTTGATTTGATCAAATTTGCACCCAATAGGGAGGATGGTGGTGGTTAAATAACAAATATGATCATTTGTATATAAATCAACTAAATATAATCCATATATGAAGATTCTTGTAACTGCAAAATACTAGAAGTAAAATAATTGTAATTTAAATTGCTAAATTGCATTAAGTAAAGGAATTAATGAAAATAACTATTATTAGTCAACTGTCCTCTAAGCCTTCTTTTGACATGACTCTCCGATCCCACAAGAGTAGCTCTAAATGTAAATCTTGATGGTTCTTGTTTGGGGGCTGCTTTTTGACTGCTTTTCTTGCAGCTGTGTTTTTGGTTGTGGTTCTTTGGCTTTGAATGCCTTTTTATCCTTGGTTGTTGTGCTTTCATGGTTTCTATGTTAAGACAACTTTCTGTTTGAGGGTTCCAGATTCATTCAAAATCTGTTTGTAAAGGGTTTCGGGTCCCTTCAAAACCTGTTTTTTCCTTAATCAAAAACTATTATTAGTCAACCTGGTGAAAACTATTGCTGGTGAATAAAGACAATGAAGTTCATAGGGTTACACTCTTAATGCAGAGAAACATGGGAAGTAGTGGAGCTCTGATTTGGAGAAAACGAACGGATTATTTTGGAGGGAGTTAGTTAATTGTAACAGGGGGTTTTTCCCTTCGGAGGGGGAAGAAAAATGAAATCTTGGGAGGGGGGTCAAGTACAACAGACCAAGCTCCAAGGGAGGATGAGTCGGGAGGACTCCCTACTTTCTTCTCATCAATATCACTGTTTGGGCGGTTGGATTCGGGCCGTGACCTGAAGCAGTAGAAGGCGGATGAGATGGGAAGCTACGCTGGGGCTGAGGCTTGAGGAACATGCCCTTCATAGGCATGTCTTATAATCTCTCACCCTTTTCCTCTATCGTTACAGATGGTTTTATTTCTAAACAGGATTATTGTTGCTCATCTTTGTTAGCTGGGATGCCTATTACGCGTAGCCCATAGACTCCATCCTTATATATTAATCGATCAATCTTATGTAACTTATGCAGAACTATACATTCATTTGTTTTGCCTCTATCCTAAGGCTAGCTTGACCAGCGTATAGGTTGATAACAATAGATTGAATGGTATCAGTACCTTGTTAGGGAGACTTAGTGAGATGACGAATGATGCAATGATGTTTCTAACCGGCTATGGATCTGATCTCATTTCGTTCTGGTTGCATTGGTCTTGTTATCATAATCACTATAAGGGTGATTCTCGTCTTTTCGGTGCTGGAAGCCATTGTTGGTTTCGTAACCTCTGTGTCCTTTGTAGAAACCACCCTCCTTTAGGGTATATTATCAAACCGTCCTCAAGGCCTCCGGGCATTCCTAAAATTTTTGTTTCCAAAGTCTTCCGACTACAACTTTTCAGTGCTTATCTCGACCATATCTTCAAATTTGTGACAGATAGCTTTAACCCAATGTACACATTGGTAGTTCCAGTTAAGGTGTGTAGATTTGACTTATAATTGGTTCGCATAAACAATATTTTGATTTCATAATCATGTTCCATAATCATGTTCTTGTGCCTAAGACATGACCAGAAGGAATAATGATTTGGAGTGAGTCTTCTGAGGCCAATTAATAAGTAGGGACAGGTCATTTTGTTACTCGTTAGTTCCTTCTTTGAATGGCCTTCATTAAGCTCTGGTCACACCTCTCAGAACGACTGTTATTTACTTAACTGAATCTTGATTATCCCATCTTATAATATGAAGGAAACCTTACTTTGGCATAAAAGAGACATGATAGCATTTCTTAATTTTGACGATTATAGTTTCATTGCAACAATTCCTTCTAATGGAATGGACATAAATCCTTATGAAAGTTGATAAAGGCTACTGTTGTGTGAGGTAGGCGCCGCCCCATTCCCTAAACTTGTGTTCATCATCAACATTGCTTCATCTTAACTTATTCGATGATTTACCTTGTGCCTGAAAACCTAATGTGCATGCATCTCAGCCGATGTCTCCCAAGCCAAACGTTTGGGCATTATTTAAAAGCATTACTCAAGTTTCTCAATTGTCTGCCTTGATCAAGATTAATCAGTCCAGTCCATCCGAAAACTGTAGCAATGTACTCTTAAAATTCTTTAGTCTTAAGACATCCCAACTCGACCTCTTGTGGTCTTTTAGCATCACCAATACTCTCCACAAAAGTAACGTATCTGTTAAAATGAAAGAAATGGTTCACATCTCTCTAAAACAATTTCTTTACAACAATCTTGGAGATGAATTTAGATGCAGTTGGCAATCAGAACATACTCGGAGGTTCTTATCAACTCTAATAGTTGTACCAAGGCCATGTTTAACAAACCAAACACAATCGCTAACCTTTCTACTATGGTGGCACATAATTGATTCTTTTTCCTTCTCGTCCACAACACTAAGTGAAAATCGTAAATCTTGAAATACCCTGTTGTCTTCATTTGTCAAGTCAGTTTCTCAATCTCTGCGTAGATCTCCCGTGTTTGTGGATGTGAACCGCCTCCTACACAAAAAGCATGTACCATTTTATGGCCTTCAAACCAACTACACTAGGGTATCTTTTCAATTCCTCTTTTATCAGGCTCTTTACTATTTGATTCTCACCACACCTGTCCGCTTCTGCACAAGATGTTTTATAAAAGAACATAAGTTGCAGCATTTTAGGATCCAACTAAAAAGCAGTGTTGCTGGAAATACTCTGCCTATATTCATATTTGACCCACATGTTCATATGACAAAATTCCCTGCTGATGTGCTTGACGCATGCCCATTATTACTGGAAATCTGATACAGTACACATTGTTATAGTGCAGGTCTAGATTTTGGACTAGTTAATTAGCAACACCAATAATCTCCACTAGAACATTGTCCTTGTTTAAGTTAGGGAAAAATCCTCATCCCTTAGAGATTTTCTCATATCTATTATATATATTGTTTTCCGTCTAATAGTGAGGAGTGATTTCTCTTATATGAAGAAATAAGAAGTGTTATAAAATGAAAGAATAAGAATCATATACATTTTCTTGTATATATATATATATGAATTCGTTATTTTATTTGGTAGAAATACAGATGAATATATTTATAATTAGTATTTACTGGGTATGAGGTATTTGTATGATCTACATTTAGAAATTGAAGGACTCAATTAGATAAATAAATCTGAAAATTGAAAAGGCTAGTATTGAATATAAAAGATTGCTATATTATCTTGTTTTGTATTAAGTAGGGAACATTTTGAAATATGTGGTTGTTCTATCATTGAATCTCAATTATATATAGCTTGTATAATATTTGTATATACATCTATTATGGAGTTCATATTTTAGTACACCTTTATTATTGTATTGTGAATGATATAAATATCCATAGATTGGTTTGTAGGAGTACACGTATATGTGTGTGCATTTGGTATTTGCGTTTCGTATAATTGTTGATTTGCTAATATTGTTTCCTTAGTGTAAAAGACAGCATGTAGTTATAAGTTAAGTAATCATATATATATATATATATAAATTTATATAAATATATGTGTGTGTGTATGTGTGTATGTATGTGTGTGTATGTATGTATGTATGTATGTGTGATGTATGTTTGTATGTATGTATGTCTATATGTATGTATGTCTGTATGTCTGTATGTCATGCATGCATGTATGCATGTATGTATGTATGTATGTAAATACTTGTATTTATATATATATGTATATACTTATATCATAGCCTTAGGAAGGTAATATTGGAAGAAAGTTAAATGACTTATTTGTATGTATGTATGTATATAAATACTTGTATTTATATATATATATGTATATATGGATATGTATACATATATGTATATACTTATATCATAGCCTTAGGAAGGTAATATAGGAGGAAAGTTAAATGACTTATTTTAAGATGAATATAATTTGGATTCTTTTATAGTTGTTTTTGGTTAAGTTAAGTAGATACTTCTATACACTTGTTTAGAAAGTTTCCTTCTTAAGTAGAATAATTGATAAACTAAATAATATAGATAAATGGGATAGTTTATAATCATCATTAGTAAGGGAACATAAATGGATTAGATTATTTGTGGCTTTGAGAATTTACTATGTAAATTAGTGTAATTGTATTGCATTGGTAAATGTTTTGTTAAGTAATTTAAATAGATTAAGTTAATGAGTGAGCTGAACTGTGGAACAATGTCTTGTATGGGGGTCATTCATGGTTGCATTGTAAAGTTTAAAAGTGGAAGTGATGGTTATTTAGGGAAATGGATTCATGATTGCTTGTTTAATGTGGGTTTGGCTAAATGGTGTGATCAGGGTTGTAAAGTTTGATTATTTCCTTGTGATGAATTATGTGAATGATTTTGGAATTTAGGTTGATTTCGATTATCGTGATTGTTATCGTGGTTGATTTGATTGTTTGAGTGAGTTGATTTTCGAATTCAGATTGTGAACCGGTTGAATACTATTATTGTTGTTCTTGATTCAATGGTTTGTTAGCCAAATTGCGAGTTTGTGGGAAATTGTGACTGGGTATCATGTGAGGAGAAAATTGAGGTCTCCCTTGGATGTCCAGTTGGTTGTTATACAACTGATTATTGTGTTTGTTTAAGTTGATATTGCTTATTGTGGTTTGGGTTTCGATTTGGAGATCAAGTTATTGTTGCCATGTCAATGGGGAAACCATTGTGTTTTGGATTTGTTAGTCTTCCAAAGGCTTGGGAAAAAAGTATTTTTGTATGTGGATTTTATGATTGTTTCATTTGAAGAATCATGTATGAAGATTTTGTGATCGTTCATTTGAAATGCTTGTTTATGTATTGGATGAGTTACTTGGGCTATTTGCCTTACACGGTTTATTCTCCACTGTAGTTGAGACTTGTGTGCGGGATGGTTTATGCCTCGCCCTGTTGTACTTGTAAATGAGATTTTGTGTTTGTGCAAGTTGGCTTTGCTCCTTGATTTTGTTGGATTTCTGTGTTGTTAGTAGGGGAGTGGCTTCCAATGGGGGTCAGCGCACAAAATGGCGCCTGAATAACCCATGTGGAAGTTTGTAAATACATGATAATCTAAAATAATCTAGGGGGAATTGGGTAGCAAAAACACTAATTAAGATAAGTGATGCCTCACTCATGGCTCATACACTCGTATAGGCTTGAGATGAGTCGAGAAGGCCCAGAATGGAAAGATTGGTTGCTTCGTCTCCACGAGAGGTATGTTGATTTCGCATAGTTACATGAGGGGCCGAAGATCGGTAGAGGCTACCAAGATAATCCAATATGGGGGTCGGGGCCTAGGAAGATCTACCTGGATAACCCATGACAACTATGTGATGACACTCCTCCTACGACAACCTTGTATTTTCCTTTGTCTCTTGTTTCTCCTTGGATGTTTATGTGCCTCTAGAAGTGAAGTCACTGTTGCTTGATGTGGTATTCACTTGATCATTATTGTCTTGTCAACCTCGTGTAGTCTGTTGTCTTTGTCTGTTAGTGATGGTGGGACCCTTTGCTATCTCCTAGCATTGGGGGTGGACCTTTGGGTTCCACACGGTTGGGTGGAAAGTGCTTTCTTCTCCATTGGGCTCCCTTTCCTGGATCATGTTGTGGCGACCTCTCTTGATCCGAAGGCTTCTGCATTTGGGATTTGTTACTCCGTGTATTCATATTTTTATTGTATCACAATTGATGTATCTTGTACCATTTTGATTGTACTCTCCTCACATGTAACGAGGAGGCATTACTGTTCAGAATGTAAAAGTAATAATGTTCATTGATGTAATCTCTATTATGAGATGGATTATATATTCAATGATATTGTACATGTTAACTGGAATGGATGTAATCAGTTAATCTTTAATGTTTATATTATGGTTGTATCTCTTGATTCACTTGATTATATGTAATGAGTAAATGTGATTCTTAAATAATGTTAGAATTTGGTTATTAGTAATTTTTATGATTTTTGTAAATTTGGATAATGGGAACTACGTAATGTAGTCGTGAACCTTAGAGGACATAGGATAGTAAATACGTTTATGTTCATTTTCAATCGTGCAACATCATACTTTAAAAAAAAAAAAATTGTTCCATTTTTTAGTTGCTAGAGTGTTGTCCTCTAGGGTTCGCGGCGAGGGCGTTACACAACTAATACTCAATTTCTCAAAATCTTAACTTTTTCTTTATTCAGATTAGTTGCATGACATAGTTGATTGTTGTGAGTCTGTGACAACACTTGGAAAATGAATACCCTGAAGGGCCTCTTATGGTAACTATAAAAGACGAGGAAGTGCATAGAATAGAACAACTTGAAGAGGAGACTACGGCTGAAATCATGGCTGATTTGAGAAAGATGTTTGAAAATGGCATTCCAAAAATGTCTGATATTTTGATTCCCAAATGGGGACAAGAGCATTTTTACAAGGGAACATATTCAAACTGGTTGATTGGTGTCACCGTGTAAGACTTCTATGAGTTTAAAGATTCACCACCGCAAAATGCCTAGCTCTATAATGTTTAATTTCCATTGAATCGTTTTCTTTCTCGGGTAACAAGTTCTCCATAGCCTGTATAAAAATGTTATTGGTTTTGTAGGCACCAATTGGTCCAATATAATGGATATGTGCATGGTGCCTATCTTGTGGGTAATAAACCTTTTATCTTTTCTTTTGGCATTACAGGAAAGCTCTACTATCTTTGTCCTACCTCCAAATGCAAGCATACAAAATTTTTAAATATTTTACAAATTTGAAATTGCCATCTTCAAAAATTCGCTATTTTCTTTTTTTCCCACAATTTACGCCACAAGAGGATACAAAAATTCATTCTTGGTAACTCAGCTTCCAATGTCAAGAAAATTCTAGCTAATATCTTTGGAAAAATAGGTAAAGTTGAAATGGTTCCTAATTTTATCTATCCTGACCATTTTTATTATATGTTATTATTTTAATTAGTTCATATTGAAAGTATGAATGGAAATTTTATTAATAATTGTTTTTAAATTAAGAATTAATAATCCAAAGGGATTATTCAGTCAAAATTCTAAAAATATGATTTCAGCTTTTCTTTTCAAAATATATCAATAGCATACTCAACAAAATTTAAATTTTTTTAGTTAGTGCAATGTATGTTTAACAAAGGTTTTTTAGAAATTTTCTATGGTTAAACACTACCATTTGGGGAGGAAGTTCTCAGACATCTAAAATCTATCTGCTTGTACAACTTTGAATTTTTCGTTGGATTGGATTTTTCATGTACAATGGTTATTTAGTAGGTAGTTGCATTTGTGGGTTTTGAAAGATCTTATTAATTCTCATTTATGAGATTTTCTCTGTTTCACAGAGTGTAAATAATTAATTCTCATATATGAGATTTCCTCTATTTGGTAGACTGTCTGAATATTCATAACATTCGTCAATACAATTTATTTATTTATTTTATTGATTTTTTTATTAAAAAGTATAAATATGAATAACAAATATGAACATGCTAAAATGATTTTAATGTAATGAGATTCATACAATGCAAATTCTCACTTTAATACTAACATTAATATTAATTCTAACTTTAATACTATTTTTTGTATTAATTATAGTATGAGCAACATATACATATAGAGAGCAGTACTACTGCTTGTCAAGAAATACTATTACATACTGCCACAGTTTTGTCAAATTGTTACTAAACATCAACTATTACATGGATAATTACATATTGCCACAAATTTTTCAATCTAATAACCATCTTCAAGTTGTCTTACTAAGAAACTTCCTGGAGTCTTCCAAATTTTGCCACTGTGAGCTTGCCCTGTGTATCAGCTGTGTGGTCCAAAATTGAGTGCCTACTGGTCGGTGTTGTTTCTGACAAAAAGAACCATATAGCCATCCGAACTGTATTATCCGCCCATATCATAGTCTAGTTACCAAGGCCAAAAAGGTACTCCTGAACCAAAATTGAAGCTTTCCACCTGCTTAAGCGACTAATCCCTCACTACCAGCTGGGTGTTTCATACCCAAAAGAGCCTCATCTGCCTCAATCTCTTCCTGTGTAAAGTCTTCAGGCCTGAGCATTGGTGGGGGGGTTTCTAGCTGAGTCTCCTTTTCCATTCTTTCATTGAAATCCTTTTGGAAGATTTCCAAGGCTTGAAGAAAAAATTCCGAGCTTGGTTGATTGACCTGCCAAGTGTGACCGAACCTGACCTCCCTCAAGTTTATTTGCAGCACACCATCCTCCAAAAGCTTGAGAAATTTGAACTTTGTAACATTCACAGTCATAGCAACCTGCAAAGCAATGTTATGAAAGGTGAGTCTTCTTGAAGACTCAGTAAGTGCCCTCAAATTCCCTTTAAATCTTTCACCATTTTGGGCTTTCCAAATGTGCCACAGTATTTCAGTTGAGAAAAGGACCAAAACAGTGTTTGTTCCTTGCCAAACTTATTGCTATTGAATAAAATGACTCTATCTATTATAAGTGAACCATTATTATTCCATATGTCTAATTTATTGCAACACAATTTCCAGATTTCTTTTGCAAAAGTACATTCAAAGAATATGTGCTTTATTGTCTCTAGTACCCTACATAATCTACAAGTAATTTTAATTTTAACATCGACATTAATCTTAATTTTAATACTAACACTAATTTTAATACTTGCATTAATTGCAATCGTAGCATATATAATCTTAAGTTAAATTTTTCTAACTTTAATACTAATTTTAATTTTAACATAGACATAAAAAGTAGTTTCTAAAATTTAAAAAATTAAGTACGAAAGTAAATTTACTATTGCATATAAACTGAGTTTCTAAATTAATATACTTAAAATTAAAAAATATTAAAAATCTTTAAAAAAACATTATTTGAGCCATTGTAAAATATTTTTTAATAATAAAATAGAAACAAAATTATAAAAGATTGAAAACAAGTATTCTTTTACAAATTCTAAACTAAGATATTTAAAATTAAAATATTAGATAATTAAATAAAACATAAATATTCTAAATTTACTATTACATATAAAAAAAATCTATTATTTTTTAAAAATTTCAAGATATTTGAAAAAGAAAAAAACATTCATATTCTATTTTATTCAAAATCAATATATATCCATAAAGTAATATTATAAATTCAAGTCTTTACTAAAGATTTTAATGTACAAAAAATATATCAACTTAAATATGTAATCTAGTATAAAGGCTTTTCATAATAAGTGCACATCTAAAATCAATTTTAAAAAATTACAAATTTAAATATAAAAATTATAATAAATTTATTATTACACACATATATATAACTAGCATATCTATCTTTAAAAAAATAGTGTAATTAAAAAGTACATCTACACTTATCATATAATTTAAAAAATAATTTATATAACATTATTGTTATCTATGTATTTATTATTATTATTTAAAATTAAGTTATGATTATGATTATGATTTAATCAGGGTTAGGGTTCAATTAGGGACAGACCAATTAGGATCACAGATGAATTAGGGATAGGGTTAGGGATCAATTAGGATTAGAGTTGAATTAGGATTAATGTTATGTTAGGTTTGGGGTTCTTGATTAGGGTTTAATTATGGTTAGGGTTATGGTAGGTTCAAGTAGGGTTAGGTTTAAGTATAAAGTTATAAGATACAACTTTGGATATAGGTTAGGGTTGGGGTTAGGGTTATGACTCAATTAGGGTTAGTGTTAGGGTTCAATTAAGGTTAGGCACAATTAGGGTTAAAGTTAGGGATAATGTTATGTTTTTTTTTTTTCAACTATAAAGGTTTTTAACGTGACCGGCGGCGCTGGCGCGACACACCCTCCGGTACCACGGGACGGGGGAGACTAGAACTCGTGACCAGCCGAGCCGCAACGGAATTACTTAGCCAACCAAGCTAGGGCCCCCGCCCAGGGATAATGTTATGTTAGGATAAGGGTAGGGTTAGAATTAAAATAGGGTTAGGGTTAGGGTAATGTTTAAGGTTAGTATTAGAATTTAATTAGGGTTAGGGTTCAATTAGCGTTATGGTCCAATTATAAGTGAAGGTTGAGATTAGGCTTAGGGTTTTAAAATAAATCTTGGGGTCAGTGTTAGGGTTGGGGTTAGGGTTCAATTATTGTTCTAACTCTAACCTGACCCTAACCCTAAAACTAGCACTAACACTATTTTTAACATGAATCCTAACTCTAAATCTATTTGTAACCCAATTTGAATTCTATAACTAACACTAATTCTAATTGTAACCATAACCTCAATCCTAACCCTAACTTTAATACCAACCCTAATCTTAACCCTAAAACTAACACTAATTTATTTTTTAACGCTAACCCCCACCCTAATCCTTAATCTATCTCTAACCCTAACCACAACCCTAATCCCAATTTTGTCTCTAACCCTAACCCTAACTGTATTCCTAATCTCTAACACTATCTCTAATATTAACCCTAACCCTATCCCTAATCTCTAACCCTATCCCTAATATTGACCCTAACCCTAACCCAAATACTAATACTAACCCCAAGCCTAATGCTAATTGTATGTCTAACCCTAACCATAACTCTTATCCTTATTGTAGTTGTAATCATAACCCTAACCCTAATTATATCTCTAACCCTAATCCTCACCCTAACCCTAACCATGCCCTTCATCCTATTTCTATCTCTAATCCTAACCCTAATTCTAATTTTCATGCTAAGCGCAACCCTAATTCTATTTGTATTTTAACCCTAACCCTAATCCCAATACTAACATTAACCCCGACCTTAATTGTAATTTTATCTTTAACCCTAACTATATCCCTAATCTTAACCCTAACCCTAATTTTATCTCTAACCCTAACCTAACCTGACCCCAACCCTACCCTTGATCCTAATATATCTCTAATCCTAGCCCTAATCCTAATTTTGATGCTAACCCCAATGTTAATTCTAATTGTATTTCTAACGATAACCCTAATCCAAATATTAACATTAACCCCAACCCTAATCGTAATCGTAATTTTATGTCTAAACCTAATCGTATCCTAAATATTAACCCTAACCCTAATAATTTTACCTTCCATGTTAATATTTTTTAAACCTAAGCACAATCTATCTCTGACCCTAACCACAACCCTAATCCCAATTTTGTCTCTAACCCTAACCCTAATTGTATTCCTAATCTCTAACCATATTCCTAATATTAATGCTAACCCCCACCCTAATTCTTAATCTATCTCTAACTTTAACCACAACCCTAATCCAAATTTTGCCTCCAACCCTAACCCTAATTGAATTCCTAATATCTAATGCTATCTCTAATATTGACCCTAACCATATCCCTAATCTCTAACCCTATCCCTAATATTAACCCTAACCCTATACTAACCCCAAGCCTAATGCTAATTTTATGTCTAACCTTAACCATAACTCTAATCCTTATTGTAATTGTAGTCATAACCCTAACCGTAATTATATCTCTAACCCTAATCCTCACCCTAACCCTAACCATACCCTTCATCCTAATTCTATCTCTAATCCTAACCCTAATTCTAATTTTCATGCCAAGCCCAACCCTAATTCTATTTATATTTTAACCCTAACCCTAATCCCAATACTAACATTAACCGCAACCTTAATTGTAATTTTATCTTTAACCCTAACTGTATCCCTAATCTTAACCCTAACCCTAATTTTATCTCTAACCCTAACCCTACCCTTGATCCTAATTCTATCTCTAATCCTAGCCCTAATCTTGATTTTGATGCTAACCCCAACATTAATTCTAATTGTATTTTTATTGATAACCCTAATCCAAATACTAACATTAACCCCAACCTTAATCGTAACGTAATTTTATGTCTAACCCTAATCGTATCCTAAATCTCAACCCTAACCCTAATAATTTTACCTTCCATGTTAATATTTTTAAAGCCGAACTGTAATCTATCTCTAACCCTAACCATAACCCTAATCCCAATTTTGTCTCTAACCCTAACCCTAACCGTATTCTTAATCTCTAACCATAATCATAATATTGATGCTAACCTCCACCCTAATCCTTAATCTATCTCTAACCCTAACCACAACTCTAATCCCAATTTTGTCTCTAACCCTAACCCTAATTGTATTCCTAATCTCTAACTCTATCTCTAATATTAACCCTAACCATATCCCTAATCTCTAACCCTACCCCTAATATTAACCCTAACCAGATCCCTAATCTCTAACCCTACCCCTAATATTAACCCTAACCCTAACCCAAATACTAATACCAACCACAAGCCTAATGCTAATTTTATGTCTAACCCTAACCATAACTCTAATCTTTATTATAATTGTAATCATAACCCTAACCCTAATTATATCTCTAACCCTAATTCTCACCCTAACCCTAACCATACCCTTCATCCTATTTCTATCTCTAATCCTAACCCTAATTCTAATTTTCATGTTAATCCCAACCCTAATTCTATTTGTATTTTAACCCTAACCCTAATCCCAATATTTATTGTATATATATATATATATATAACATTGAGAGATATCCTTCTTGTGAACCAAATATCTCTAATTGTAACCATAACCCTATTCCTAAAGATAACCCCAACCTTAACTATAATTTTGTCTTCCATGTTGTGCTAGGAATGCTGCTAGCATATATATATATTATATATATTAATAATATTTATAAAAAAGTCGAGAGATATCCTTCTCAAAGCGCCTATTTTTTAATCAATTTGTCACATAAAAGTGCATAGGCACCTCGCAAAGGATATCTCTTGGCTTTTTTATAAATATTATTAATAAATAATATATATATGCTAGTGTTTACGTGATCTCTTGGAACTAATTAATTTGTGTAGCTTGGCAATTGCTAGGAGAAGACTAGTAAAAATAAACTACTGACGAATTTGGTGTAGGAAATTTCAATTGATTTGATTTTTACAGTAGTTGCACACTTCGCTTGGGCTTTAATTAATGAATCTTGTATGTCGTGTTTGGTTAAATTTTAGTGTTTATGCTCTCTCCTTGCACCTAGTGTGAGCCTGAAGATCAAAAGCATTCTTTGTTCACACTTTTTCAAGTATACTAAAGGAGTATTAATAAGTATGCTCTTCCCTTGCACTATGTGTGACCTTGGGAATAAAAAATGCTAGTATCTTTTTTATTTTTAGTAAGGGGCCTACTTGGAGATTTCATCACCCCAAGGGTGACCTCAACCATGTTTACTAGCAGGGCATATAAAGGGGGGAGAGCAAAAGTTGTACCTCAAAAAGTGGCCAACGTCGTTCAAGCCAAGTCGTAAAACCCTCAATCAGTCGAGACTTGTTTGGTGAGGAGAAGAGGGGAGACCCCCTAGTCTTAGGCACTATCAGATGAGCTCACTATTATCATAACCACTACGAATCTTGTTTATAGAGACCTAAGACCAACGATCGTTAATCTAATTATGGTGGAAAGTACAATATCATGCCTAAAGTTATTCAACACATATTGTTCTAAGGAGAGATATAATTTCTTTGGAGGTGTCAAAACCTTCAAGGGAAGGAGGAAGGTGAGCCCTTGTGCCACTATAGATCTAGGTATTCCCTCTTGAGAGTGAAATGTGCATGTATAATCCTACAATATCTTATTGCTTGGGCCCACACTAGTGCAACAAACCCTTAATGAATAGCTAGGTTTTATTTTTTGGCATGTTTTTGTTGTGAGGACTAGTAAACTACCATTCAAAACTAGTACCTTGGAATCAGTTGCTATATTGTATGTTGTTTTTATCTCTTGCCAAACACTTGTCAAAATCAATCCAACAACTTGTCAAAACCAGTCCAAGAATTTGTCAAAAAATTAATCAAAAACTTGCAAATTTTACTTACAGAAACACAAAATTGCATTTTTGAGTATTAAATCATGCATCTGAGACTTATTGTTGCACTCTTGAAACCCTAAAATTCTATTTGTGCATTTCTCAAACAAAATTCTGCATTTGATTGCTATTGTGGTTCATTTGATATCTACAGTTGTGCTCTTGACTATCTTGTTGCACATCTGATCATCTTTTGGTGCATTTGATTATATTGAGTCACATTTGAATATACTTTGGCACATTTGATCTGTAGAATTGTGCATTTGGTAGTACATTGTCTCTTTTGATATGAAGCTTACTTCACTTGTTTTGACAACCTATAACAATTTTTTGGTAGAGTGGCACATTTGATTATACTGTCACATCTGACAATACATTGGTGTACTTGACCTATAATTTGGTGCATCTGACCTGTAGATCGACACATTTGATAGGTACTTCAGAGCATTTGATCAATATCTTGACACATTTGATAAATACCGACACATTTTATGAGTATCAGTCTTAGTTTCCTTTTGAGCTTCCAAACTATTGATTAGAATTGTAGGCTATTGCCCAAGCATACTTAGAATAGACCTAAGGCACCCTAACTAAGTTCATCTTCAAAATCTTGGGTCAAAATCCATAAATTATACCATTCATTACTACCCCAACTTGGCAAGGTCATCACTCCTAGCTTACTGGTCAAAATTAGGACTTCTTTACATCGTTGGAAAGATCTCCAAGATCTCTAATTTCATTCCCTTGAAAAGGATGCCTTCAACAACCATTTCAATAGATCCATGATAATCTTGACCCCAAATTCCACTCTGAAGGCCTCCAAAAACATGATTTACTAAATGTAGAAAACATAAAATAAAAATTATTTTCAATTATTTTAATTTTTTCTTGTGCTAATACCACCCAAGTACTTATGAATTTCTACCAAATAAACAATGAGCCAACGTTTTCATCCCACACATCATTCACTAAGGTCTTGATTCTTGGTCTATACATAGAAAGCTCATGGAGTGTTGATGACCAATTTGACACATGCAACACAAGCAAGGTGTAGATCACCTCACCTCTCTTGAAAAAGGGTAATGATTGTAAAATCAATCACCTTCCAAGGTCCTGAGAGTTGGGTCACAACTTTGTTGTCTAGTTGAGTGGTCAATATGGCTGTAATGTTCAAGGGGTCTGCTAGTCTTAACTCAAACTATGTGAGATTGTATACTTCTGAACTATATCTAATCTTAACTAAAGAGGATTTTTAAGAAACTTCAATAGATAGATCAGGGCATGCAAGAGGATGCAAAGATATTTACTCCAATCATTCTAATTTATCCATTATTCAGAGAGATATTTGTATAAATTGCAAATAAATAAATATATGATGTACACACAATCTAATTTATCCACAGTGCTAGATTCTGGGGCACTATTCAAAGTTCGTAACAATATTTACTCATTGAAATTCCAACATAATTCACAAAAATACCATTCATCTCTCTGAAAATTACAAATCAAATTAACAAGAGAAATACCATTCGCATGCAGGAGGAAATCTTTGGTACGTGGATTTGAGTCCAAAGCCTTATACAATCCTAGCAAAGCTGCATTAGGACGTGGATTTGTTTCTTCTAAGATCTACTCTTGTGAAAAACCTAACTATGAAAATGTAGTGAAACAAATGCCTTTCTATGTTATCAGACCTCCGGTCTAATTCTCCAAAGTCCAACCTTTAGACCTTTAAAATGAGTGAAGAACTACAATATATAGACAAATCAAGATATTATCAGCATGCAAGACACCTAGTGCATCCAACCAAGTTTAGTTAATGTAGGAATTTTCCAAAAGAACTTTAGTTAACATACAAAGAGTTGATTTAAAAAAATCATCCCCAATTAACTTAACTCCTTGAGGTGTTTTAGGTCTAGCCTATACTTTTCATCCTCATCCCATAGGTTGTCTATATATTTCTATAATTCATTTTCTAAATTTTAAACCTTTTCATATTGTTGGTATCCAAAAACCAACAATTCCTCCATTTCTTTTCTAAATTTTTCGATCCACTTGTCCAAAATTTGAGATTTTCTTTTTATTTCATTCAAGGAATCTACTTCTTTGTGGGTCATAAAAACGAGAGCCTCAAATGATGCAACTTGCTCAGACATTGGGGAAACCAACCCCTTTAGAAATGCTTTTATCTACTCAATCTGTGCCTTGAGCTCATCTTTGCTCTTTTTGTCCTTGGTCATTCTAGTCTTGACTAAATCAACAACTACATCCAAAGATGATATTTTTTTTCTTCTTGTTTGTTTCCCCAAGTTGACTATGGATGGTTGATATTCTGCCTCTTGCAGTTCTCTGTCATCTTTATCCACCATGAGAGTAGCAATCTATGCTACTATCTCCCCCAACTTATTTATCTTGGTTGTATGGAGAGTCCTGGGATTTTTCTTTGGATTGGTCTTCTCCACCTCTACAACCATGTGATGCCAACTAAGAGGTTGGACTATCACCTACTACCTCTTCTCCAAATTCAATTTCAACCATGAAGGGGCTTTGAGCTGAGTAGACACTTATTTATCTTACTACCTTCCCTCTTGGATTCACCAAATGGTTCCTTTATTTCTAGTTCTTTATCCTTTACTACTGATGAGGAAACCTGATCCTTGTTTTCTTCCCTTTCCATATTTTCAATTAATTCTTGCTACTCCTCAATAGTTAGCACATGCTCCTCTTCTTCCTTTTCTCTAAAAATCTTTGGATTTTCTTGCTCACTATGAACCTATTGATCTTCAGGATCTTTCTCTTTCTATTCATATTGTTGAACATCTATAGGATTTTCCTCAGATACCTTTTCTTCACCCATAGGAGTTTCCTTAGGTGAATCAAGTTTTATATCCACCCGATCACTTCTTTGGCTCTCATCTTCATCTTGATGCAAGGGTACTTGTTGCTCATGTTTTGAAGGTATAGGAGAAGGGAGGTTTGTTAAGTTTAGCACCTCAAATGATCAATGGCTCTACCTCAGTTTCTTTTTCTGGCACTTGTTCCAGAGTGTCCTCTGTGGGGAGAACTTGGACAATAGGCATTACACCTAATCCTCGCATTTCCCTTGCTTCTGTAGCCTTATAGGTAACTGAGGTTGTATTGAAGGTTTGTGTTTCCTTCTCCATTATTTGTTCTATGTCAAAATACCTCTTGAGTATGTGCTTTCTCTTTCCTCTTCTGCCTTTTATACCCTGCTGGAATTGATGAAGATGACCCCTCTATAGCAGATTGTTTCTTCCTCTTAAGTTGGGTTTCCTTTCCCTTGAATCTTTTGATTCTCAACTCGATCCATGCGTTGCTTCGGTCAAGGAATTTTTTCAGACATAGAGTCAATAGAAGGATCTTTTTTTGACCAATCAGTTGGGTCCAGCATTTTATTATCAATCTTGCTTATGTCCTCCATTGGATCTAAGGTTTAACCATCATTTGATAGACCTTTTGGGATGTCATCCCTTATCTAAAAGTCTTTCATTTAAAAGATGGTTAACCTGTCATAGCTCCTCTTTCTAACCTCAAAATCATCTTGAAGGTATGCCCAAAAATATTCAATGTCTGGCTTATGAAATGGGAACATGGAGGGAATAAGAGCCTTCATCTTTCCTGTTGGGTCAAAATCATCCATAGGCACATAGGGCTTCAAATTTAGTGCTTTCATTTCTTCCAAACTTAGAAGCAACAATGGAAGGACATCCATAAAAGCCTAACTGAAAAGGGTATTTCAACATCACATTTTGTTTAATTGAAAACTTGAGATGCACTTCGACAACCTACCTAGCAAACTCAATTAAAATCAGCTTGTCACTTCAACACCTAAGCAACAAGTAGGGTGTCTTATCAAGACCATATATCTTGATATATGTGGACTTGGGGAATTGGATAAACCACTGCCCCCATTCTATAATTAATGCCATAGCTTCCTTGGTCATCTTGAACCCTATATCCCTAATGGGTTGATTGATAACTGGGTAAAGCAGAGCATCATTGACTCTCTTAAAATGTTTTTTTTTCTTCTTTCAACTCCAATTGGGGATAGAATCCTCATATCTTACTCTTCCCAGGAGCTTCTCCTTTGATTCCTTTGGTGGTCAATCTTGGTAAATTCCCAACACTGGCTGTCGAATACACCACATAGGAAGACATAAAGAATTGATTGGTGTCCCTTACTGGGGCCAGTTGAGCATGAATTACATATGATACAATTTGGCCCCAATTCAAGAAGACCTCTCCTTTCAAGATGAAATGGATGAAATGAAACATCCACGTATTATATGCTCTGGACTCTTCCTTGCCAAACACTTTGCACAATAGAGTGATGATGTCTCCTACTTTTGAATAGAAGTTTGATCTTGTGAATTTCTAAGGAATCTTAGCAACATATTTCCTCTCATTTCCAACCCATTTTTTGTTAAGGTGTCTAAGATTCCCACTTATATCCTTCTTGTATTCCTCAACTTCTTATGTTTTAGTTGTCATCTTTAGTTGGCATAAGTAAGTAGATCAAATGTTTCCCTAATCATATGTGTAGATAGGTCAATTATCTCAATGTCATAAGGGTCATAACACTTCCTATCTTAAGGGTTGTAGTGTTGGGAAACAACTTTTATAAATTTTAGGCATTGTATTTCCATTGGAAAGAAGCCACATGTGCTAATCCAGAATTAGCAATATTCTAGGCCCTTGGAGAGGCATCATGGACAAGTGTTTCTTCTTTGAAAGCCTCCAGGTTGATGTGTCCTAGTTATGTGTCTGTGATCTTCATCCCTTTAGAATTGAATCTTAACACACTTGGGACTCCTTGAAACTTGTATTTCATTGTGATAGGGAGTTTGTCATCTTTGGATTTCTTCTATTTTCTCTCTTTTGTCTCCTCCCTGGATACTTCCTCTCCAATATATTCTTCATCGAGGTCAGACATTTAGAATACCTACAAGAAATATAAACACATTAAACATTTATTTTGGTAACTAAATTTTTGTGAAGGTCCCTCATTATACTAACATTCTTTGTTTGAGAGTTTTAACTAGGAGAAGATTAGAATCTTAGCAATGAGCAAATTCAAGATTAATAGTCCTATCGGGTTCCATAACTCTGCATGAACCTGGGAATTTACCTATCTTTGGACTATTTGTGGGAGTCAGGTCCAAAAACGAAGGAAGGATCTTTACTTGAGTTGTCTGATCAAGGTTTGAGGCCTTGATAGGACATTGGCTATTACAAGGGGGAAGCGAAACCACAGGTGGATACATGCCCTTTTGGACCTTTTGGACCTTTTGAGCAAAAGTCTGATTGGGAGTAAAATCCTGTGAGGGTCATTCAATGCACTACATGTTACCTTGTTGGGGATTGAGATCAAAATCAGATCTTGGACATTACTCAAAATATTTGATCGAGGTTTGAAACTCTAAATGGATATTGGCAACTCTATAGCGAAGTACCTTTATGAAAGGCTTGATTTGGAGTAAAAGTTTCAGTCAGACTCCTTGGAGCGGGTGTCAGATCCAGGAACAAATCAAGGACTTCAGATATTTTGGAGATATATCTTGTCAGGGTTTGAAAACTCAAAAGGATGTGAAGTCAATTAGAGTGATCAAGATTGG
This sequence comes from Sequoia sempervirens, assembly GCA_007258455.2. NCBI lineage: Eukaryota > Viridiplantae > Streptophyta > Pinopsida > Cupressales > Cupressaceae > Sequoia > Sequoia sempervirens. The sequence goes on along the minus strand of VDFB02276385.1, from coordinate 7,378 downwards.
AAACTCCAACTGGATCTCTCAAAACCAAGGGAACCTTCGAGCAGTGATCAAAACGACAAATGGATTTTGGATCTTAAACTTTACACTCCACAAGGTTGAACAGGAGCTGAAATTTTGATTGGCCACCGAAATAATCCTAATATGAATTAAGCCAGAACTTCTATGAATCCTACTTACACGAAGGGACGAAAATAAAAGGACCAAATCAAGAGTCGGGGTGTGAGAAACCTTAGACACCACAAAAAACCCCAAAAAACTAGGGCACAAATTGAGACCTAGAATACAAACCCAAAATCTAGGGCATGGACCGAACCAAGCACGACCCGCGATAAAAGGACCAAGCAAACACAACAAAAAACAAAGGGGAAAACAACACAACAAACCAAAAGCAGAAAACGCACAATTAAAACAACAAAGGTAGAGGACAAGACAGATAAACATACACCAACCTAGAACATGACCAAATAGGGATGCTATTTGCAATGATAGTGAAGAGAGTGTTGTAAGTATGTGCAATTGGTGTTATCATTGATGTCAACAAGATTTTGTGTTGTCATTGGTGTCAACTGTATGGGCAATATATTGTTGTAAGAGTGTGAGCAATTGGTATTGAGTTGTTGATGCTTTGATTAGTTTCATTATGTTGTCATTAGTAAGCTATTGGTGTCAACCTCTAGTGTTGCTTTGATAAGCTTTTGTCTATGCAACATCATGTATACTTTGGGGGTCTCCATCACTTGAATATCAATATGTTGTTAGATCCTAGGGTCAAATCCTAATTGAATGTAAACATCTTTCAATTCTTTGACTATACCCATTTATGTTTGTTTCACTATATGACTTTCTTTTGAGTTTTAGTAGGTGTCATACCCACATTTTTGTAGATATAATAAGGCATTACATTACTTGAAGCACCTGAATCATGTAGGTTCTTCCCAAAAAAATTGAGATTGAGTAAAAAGGGAGGAGTATCCATCTTCCCCCTATACATGACTATGTTTGTGTCAACTGTTGTTGTCACTTTAGCTTTACCTTTAGGTTTCCCTATTTTATCTAAGAATTTTATCAAATCTCTCTTTTATTAGGGAAATGTTGCAACACATGGAAAAAGGACATGTTGGACCTAGCTTTCTTCAATTTCTCTATTATATCATAACTCATTTCACCTTGGAATTGAGGCCTAGTAGACAAGGTGCGATTAACTTTGAACTGTGTTTTGGTAGATCCTTTAGGTGGTTGGAGATTGCTACTAGCTCCAAGATCTATGGGAGTTAGTCCATTGTTGGGAGTAATGGAAGTTGTGAATGGACCTCTATTTTGGTTCCTAAAGAAATAATTTCCCTTGGTGGCTTGAAAATTTTGGGCATCTTGAAACTTTTCTTCAAGTTCATTATCTTCCTCAAAAGGAAACAAAAGAGTATCTAGCATCATGGCTATGTTTATGTGGCTAGTGTTGTCATTTGGATTTGGCTAAGAGGATTGTGAATCAACTTGAGCAATTCTAACCATTTTCTCCATTTGGGGACAGTTAACCTTGAAATGGGTTGATGTATCATGTAACCTACACCAGTTAGTCATGAAATTCAAATCTTCTAGGTTTATTGTGTGGGATATATGAGATGATGTTTGATTTTCCTCTACTTGGTTGGTGTTGGGATTAGTAACTTTGTCATTGTTAGGTTTAGTATCTCGTTGCCTATTATAAGGCCTTTGATTATATAATGGTTTTGGAGATTCCTTTGGTTTTGATAATTATTTTGATTTTGAGCTTGGGGAGGGTTGATCCTAAATTGGTTCAACCCATTTGTAACCTGAGACAAGGCTTTCTAGAGGATTTCAATCTCAGGTGATAAATGGGAAGCTTTTTCAGCACCATCATTTGTTTTAGGTTGGTTTACATGGGATGTTTGTGACAAATTTTCTTGAGGATTATATCCTCCTTGTTTCTCAAAAAATGAATTTTCATTGGATGTTGATGGCATATGACTTTGGGAATGTTTATGTCCTTGGCTTGGCCATGGTAGCATTGGTACTAGAGGAATCTTATTGATTGGATAGGGCATATACATAGAATTGGACATTCCTAGCATTGTGTACATCAATGGGGTATTTTTGGTAATAGCTTGATTTCAAGGTATCCAAGTGAAGGAAAATTTCCTCCTATCCCTCCTAGTGTTGGGGTTATTTGATGTTGCAATTGTATGGCTAGGTGGTAGACTTTAGCTAATGTGTTTGTTTCCTAAGCAGTTTATGTCCTTTTCAAAAACAAGATAGTCAAATTTTTCTATAGTATAAGGGGTTTGTAACCTTTTATAAATTCTTTGGAATCATATTAAATAAGGGTAGGGGTTCATTTGGTTCTTTTAAACAAGTGGAAAATTGATGGTATAAGATGGCTAGATCTTCGTAAACTCTAAATTGATTGATAAATGCATCCTCTAGGTCTCACTAGCTATTGATAGAATGAGCAAGTAAGCTTAGATAGCAATTGTAGGCCATATCTCCAAATGAATAAGGAAATAACCTAAATGTTATGTCTTGTTATCCTATTTGGGCCCTTACTATAGCATCCTTAAAGGCATGTATATATTCTTCTACACTTCCAGGTTCTCCATGAATATATTTTGGGTAGATTTTTTTTGGGCTTTTAGGAATTTCATGAAAACCACTCGGGATAACACCTAGAGGTGAGTGATTTGTTGTAAAGAATTTCATTTGGGGAGGTAGATTTGGTGGTGTTAATGGTGTCACATATGGTAAGACTTCTGGTGGCATAATTTCTCTTTTTTTTATTACTCAACCTTGTAGGGAACCCTAACTTGAAAATTATCCTTTCTCTAGGGTGGATCTAAGTATTATTTCAAACCTCTCAAGTGAGAAAGAACCTATACACTCCAGTTTGTGTGTCTAAAGGGCCCTCCTAACGCCAGTTCTATTGATGGCCAATAAATGACACATGCAACACAAGTAGGGTGTAGATCACCTATCCTCTCCTGAAAAGGGGTAATGATCATAAAATCAATCACCTTCCAAGGTCCTGAGAGTTGGGTCACAACTTTGCTGTCTGGTTGAGTGGTCAATATGACTATAATATTCAAGGGGCTTGCTGGTCTTAACTCAAACTATGTGAGATTGTTTACTTTTGAACTATATCTAATCTTAACTAAAGATAATTTTTAAGAAAATTCAAAAGATAGATCAGGGGATGCAAGAGAATGTAAAGATATTTACCCCAATCAATCTAATTCATCCATTATTCAAAGAGATTTTTGATATAAATTGAAAATAAATAAATTTGTGATACACACACAATCTAATTTATCCAGTGCTAGATTTTGGGGTACTATTCAAAGTTCATAACAATATTTACTCATTGAAATTTCATAATTCATAAAAATACCATTCACCTTCAAAAAATTCATAAATCAAATTAACAAGAGAAATACCATTTGCATGTAGGAAGAAATATTGAATAGATAGAACTAGATGTATTTATTTCTTTGAGTCCAAAGCCTTCTACAATCCCAACAAAACTGCATTGGTACATGAATCAATTTCTTCTAAGATCAACTCCTTATGAAAACCCTAAATATGAAAATGCAATGAAATAAATGCCTTTATGTGATATCGGGCCTATAGTCTAATTCTCCAACCTTCAGACCTTCAGAATGAGAGAATAATTAAAATATATAAATAGATAAAATATTATCAACATGCAAGACACCCAACACACCCAACATGCAAGATCAATTAATTTAGGAATTTTCCAAAAGAACTTCAGTTCACATGTAAAAAGTTGATTTACAAAAATCATCCCCAGTTAACTTTAATTGTGTCTATAACGCCTCCCTTATGAAGAATAAAGGATCAAAAATGAAATATTCTCTTTTTGAAATACATATTGATGCCTAGTTTTGTAGCCACTTATACTCCTTGAAATTTGTGAACACTTGGGCTATTAACTTTGCATCTAGTCCTATCAGAGAAAATTAGTTATGATATTTTCTCATTACATATGCCAATATGATCTACAAATATATAGGTTGAATAATGGTAACCGTGTGCTCTAAAATAGCAATCACGAATTCAAAATAAAATAAAAATTATACACATATTCAAAACAAACCAAACAAACTAATAATAAATAAATAATCAAAAAAACCATACAAGTGCGAATGATACAATATCCAACATCCCCCCCTTATTACATCATTTCTTTAAAGTACTAATAATAGAATCTTGAAAAATTTCAAACTTCACATGTCCAAGAGGCTTGGTGAAGATATCAACACATTGTTCTTGAGTAGAGCAGAATTGAAGTTGAATATTGTTTTGTTGAACATGTTCTCGTATGAAGTGATAGTCAACTTCAATATGCTTGGTCCGTTCATGAAACATTGAATTACAAAAAAGCTTGAGAACACTTTGATTGTCATAATAGAGGATTGTGAGTTGATTTTGAGGTACTCCCAATCCTTCTAGTATGTGGCATAGCCAAACTGCTTCACAAACTACTGCACTTTCTACATGATATTTTGCTTCTATTGAGGAACGAGCAATTGTGGCTTGTTTCTCACTTCCCCAAGAAATAGGTCTTGAACCTAAGAAGAAAACAAATCTAGATGTGGAATTTCTATCATCAACAGAACCTACATAATTTGCATATGTATATCCTATCAAGAAGAATTGATCATTCCTTTTATATTCCAAACCATGATTCATAGTACCTTGGATATACCTTAGTACCCATTTTGCTACTTTCCAATGACACATATTTGGTTATTGCATGAATCTTGAGAGATAATTAACAACAAAAGTGATATTAGGTCTAGTGTAAGTCAAGTAAATCAAACCTCCAACCATTTATCGATAGAGAATTGCATTTACCTGAGGAGATGGATCAAACATAGATAATTGCAAACCTGATTCCATAGGTGTAGACATGAGTTTGGAATCTATCATTTTAAATTTCTCGAGCAATGTCTTGGAATATTTTCTTTGAGATACAAAAATACGGTGATTAGTTTTCCATACCTCTAAGCTGAGACAATAATGTAGGATCCTGAGATCTTTCATATCAAATGCCTTCTTGAGATTAGTCTTGGTTGTCTCAACCATTGCTTCTGAGCTACCTGTGATAACTAGGTCATCGACATATACATTAATAATCACAGTATCCCCCCTTTATCTTTGAGGTAGAGATTTGGATCATATGGGTGCCAACTAAAACCATGTTTTAGCAAATGTTCATCAGTTTTAATATACCAAGCTCTTGGAGCTTGTTTGAGACCATATAGGAATTTAACAAGTTTGCATACATTTTCTTCTTTACCAGGTGCAATGCATCCCTTTGGTTGGGTCATATAGACCTCCTCCTTAAGGTATCCATTGATAAATGCACTTTTTACATCCATTTGATATAATTTCCATCTAAATTGTGTAGCTAAAGCAAAAATAATTCTAATGGTTTTAATCTTTGTTGTGGGAGAAAATGTTTCTTCATAGTCAATCCCTTCTTTCTGGGCATATCCCTTAGCTACAAGTCTAGCCTTATATTTGTCTATACTACCATCTGCCTTATATTTAGTTTTGAATATCTATTTACATTGAATAACTTTCTTACTAGGTGGTAGATCGGCAAGCTCCCAAGTCTTATTTTTCATTAGGGATTGATACTCTACATCCATAGCTTCTTTCCAAGGCTCTGATTCTAGTGCTTGCTGAAAATTAGATGGTTCAAAATTATCAACAACTAAACTCATTAATGCTAGATTTACCTCATTGCGAGCCATGTTGCAAGTCCTTGGTCCTAAAGTGGAAGTGTCTGGGAATTTATCTAGCTTTGCATCACAAATGGTACTAGTATACCACTTAGGCAAAGGTCTTGTGATATTTGCAAGTGTTGAGTTAGTTTGATTCTCAACATCCCCATTATTTTTTCCATCTATGTTGACAATAGGAGCACTATCTAGATCGGGTGATGATGTGGAATATGAACTCACTCTTCTCATCAAAAATGAAATCTCTACTGATGTATATCTTCTTTGTTGCAAAATCCATAAGACGATATGCTTTAGACTCACTACTTTAACCAAGAAGAGTACATTTCATGGTTTTGTCATCAAGCTTCTTTCGTTGTTGCTTAGGAATGTGCATGTATGATGTGAAACCAAATACAAAAAGATGAGAAATAGACGACTTTACCCCTGCCCAAGCTTCTTCTATGTGATGTCATCAATTGCTTTGGTTGGTGCATAATTCAAAAGATAAACGGTTGTATGCACAACTTTAGCTCAATAAGCATGTCACAAGTGAGAATTCATCAACATGCTATGAACCATCTCCATGCTGATGTGATTTCTCTATTCAACAACTGTATTTTGTTGAGGTGTGTAAGTTGTAGTCAATTAACGCTGAATTCCATGTTCCTTCAAGTAGGTGGAGATTTTTGTGTTGGTATATTCCCCTCTCGATTTGAGCAGAGGACATGAATACGATGATTTGTATCTTTCTCCACGAGAGTGTGAAACTCTTTGAAGTAGGAAAAAGCTTCATCTTTACTCTGCAAGCAATGTACCCACATTTTTCTTGTGTGATCATTAACAAAAAGTTGAAAGTATTTGAATCCATTGTGACTAGGTGCCATGGTCCCTTACAGATTGGTATGCACCAGCCACAAAGGTTGGCTTGCACAATGCTCACTAGGATAGAAGGGTTCTCTATTTTTTTTCTAGCAATACAACTAGAACAAATAACACTCGACTTGTCAAGTGAGGTTAGCCCTTTGACCATACTTATTTTACTAAGTGTTAGCAATTAACTAGTGCTTAAATGACCAAATCTATGATGCCATAGCATAGAAAGATCATTATCCTTAGTCACTAAGGCTTGATTATTGGCAATTGTATCAAGCCTAAATATTTTACAAATTTTTATAGCACTTGCAACAATCTTGGCACTTTTAGATTTATCTCGAATGAGACATACCTTTTTATCCTAGTTTTTATCAAATTCAATTCTTAGGCTATGATAAAGAAATTGATTAACAGATAGGATATTTTTGGTTAGTCCTAACACACACAAAACTTTAGTGAGTCTATAATGATGAATGCCAAACTGCAAGGAGATATCACCAATACCTTGGATGTCATAGGTGGTATCATCCCAAAGAGATACTTTACCATGATGGTGTTTCAAGATGAGAAACCACTCCTTCTGTCTAATCATGTGCTTTGTAGCACTTGATTCCACATACCAAATTGAAGTTGATTGTGAACTATCTTCTGAAGTGTGGGCTGAAAACATGTATTCCTCTTTTGGAGACTCTTCCTTTTCGGTAACATTACCATGTTGCTTCTTTTTGTTCTTCTACTCCCAT
>VDFB02276383.1:104238-151969 GCA_007258455.2 Sequoia sempervirens | reverse complement strand
CACCATAATAATGAAATATAGTAGCATGCACCTATTTCCAAAAGAGAATCAAGTGCCATGAGGAGTGACCAAGATGGTGATAGGTGGCATGTTGGTATGAAGATTTTTTTTGTCATTGGAATTGATGCTCATTTGGTGTAAGCCATGATGTTGACCATGACATTCCTTCTTTCTTTTTTCTAAACTTTTTTCTTCTAATCTAGCCATAAATGTATTGAGCTTTGTTGTGAGAAGAATTACGTGTGAAGCCATGATATTTTACAGTTTTGAGCCTAAGAGATCCTATATTTATTTTTCTCTTGAGCCTTTGATAATGATAAAATTTTACAATTTGCTTTTCCTTTCACATCATTATTAAGTGTGTTCCTTTTGGAAATTAAGTTATTCTTGTTATTTATATTCCTTCTTTCATTTGGTTATCTCCTCCCCTATGTTCTTTTTTACTATATTCATGATAGAGTGAATCCATGCAATATAGGAAGGTATCCTGAAAAAGTGTGTTAAGAAGAGTGGATGGGATCACTATGATAGCAAGAACACTAGAAGGTGGGATGGATATTGAAGTGTCAAAGGATAAAATTATTCTATTAGAAGAGGAGGTAGAACGCCTCAAATCATGTGAAGGTCATCTAGGGGAAAACTAGATCTTGTGAGGAGATCAAAGTAGTAGGGGATAGTAATGGGATAAATGATTTAGATATGATTAGGGTTGGTATTATGGTGGGAATAGTAAGTTCTCACTACAATGGGTGAAAAAATGGTAGAAGTATCAAGTATAGGAGGAATGGAAAAAAATGATTAGAAATGATAGGGGTAATGGAAGGGGAAAAAGAAGTATGGGTAAGTAATAAAGGTGAGAGAGTAGAGGGAGCTAGGATAATGGGATGATATTAGGATTACAAGGAAGTTGAACATGAATGTGATGACACTCTATGTTTGGTTCTGTGTTAGGCATGGAGTAGGGAATATCATTAAGTCAAGGGAGTAGAAGTATGCTATTGGATAGAAGGAATGAAGGGTGGAGGAAGGGGGAAATAATGGACTAGGGAAGGCTACAAAAAATGTAGATATTCTAGGTAGAGAATTATCAAGAGTCAATATGTGAGCTCATTAGGAAATTCTAGGATCAATGGATGAGTGTTGATTTATCATGCATTGACTAGCTAATTATTTAAAATATAGTCTTTAATTGCTTTATAATCCACATACTTGATGCTAAAAATTTTAAACATCATGAATTGTTTAGCCATGCGTCTTGTTAGGAAGTCCTCTCTATAAGATACTTGAGTGGATCGATTTGGTAAATAAGTTGAATGTGGTGGCTAAGCATGTAATGCTAGTGATTTTGTGAGGTGAAGACAATATCCAAACATGATTTTTCATATTCATGTAGTGGAGTTCATATATGACCAACATTTTATTATTATATTAAAGACTACTCATTTATGGCCCTATTCATCATGATGTGGTAGAAGTGATCCCAAGGTGACTAGTGTAGTGGAATTATAAAATAATGATTTGACCTGTTCTCCATGGGTTCCACAAATAGAGGTGACATAGAAAGGTATTCTTTGATTTGACCAAAGGCCTTCTAACAAGATTCATCCCAATGAAAGCTAGTACTTTTCTTGAGGGGATAGGACAATGGATAACATTTATTGGCTAGTTATGCAATGAACCTATGGATAGCCTAAATATTTCCTTGGAGGCTATGGAGTTCTTAATATTTCTTAGTGGAGATATTCAATGATCATTACAACTTTAGTGGGATCCATCTCTATGTTATTCCTAGAGACAATGAAGCCCCATATCTTGCCTAAAGTGGCCCCAAAGACTCATTTCTTTGAGTTGATACATACCTTGTATTCTTGTATCCATTAAAATATTTTGTGGAGGAGATGTAGGTGTTCATCCCTTCATTTTTATTTACTCAAGATGACATCTACATAATATTACATGAAATTTTCATGGAATATTACTATCATAATTCTTTGATAGGTATCCCCAACATTTTTCAACCCAAATGACATGAAATAATAGCAAAATGCACCCCAAGTAGTACTAAAATTTATTTTATGCTAATCTTCAAAAGCAATGTATATCTAGTTGTAACCAACGAAGACATTTGTGGCTATCAAAAGACACCATTTATTGGACTTTTTGTGACTAAAGTTGAGGAGTTTATCATGGCTATTAAATTAGGTTATGATAGTTATAAAATCTATGATAAATAACTTACTGATCAAAGCCTCCCTAAAGGGTATGATCTCATCATTTGTATAACTTAATATACCAAGTAAACTCAAAATAAAAAGAAAAGATGTATATTATTATGATTTATATTTTTTATCATTTTTCAAATTAGGTTATGATAGTAATAAAATCTACACTAAATAACTTACTTGATCAAAGCCTCCCTAAAGGGCATGACCTCATCAATTGTTCCATAGTTATAAAAAAATATCATCAACAACAATAATTAATGTACCAAATTTTACACAATGAGATCTTGTTGCTATAAAGTTAGACTCATATAATCCATATGTATAAAAAATATATATTCTACATCAATTCCTAAAGAAACTTAGTTTCTACACAATCACCTCATCCCACCATCTAAACATTTGTATCACTACAAATATATAACTCAATTTAAAGGATAAACAACCATAATTTTTCAATGAATGTAAACTTGGCTCACTAGTTTGAGGCTAAATTGATGAGCATGTATGTCATGAATGATAGATTGAATTCTTTTTATTGTACTTTTGATTCTATTCCTTTTCAATCTTCTAGAAAATATTGTTGAGTTAATTCTTACACAAAATTAATTACGAATTTGATATTAACTATATCATGAAAAAATTAGAAATAGTTGTATTACTTGACCAATTGTTTGAGTTCATTTTTGCTAGTGAGACTATAAGATATTGAAATCCACTATTGTTAGTTATAAAATATTTTTGCTCCATTCAATTGGAACCCTAGAAAAGAGAGAATTATCAAAACAATTAAGATTTGATGCTTTAATTGAATTGTCTTTCTATTTCAAACAAGGATGTTAGGGCTTATAGATTCCCTCCAACAACATCCAAACAAATCTATGTCTTATCTAAATGTTTGGATAGAGTTACATTCCTCCCATCTAGCTACTCTACATACCATTTTTCAACATTTGGTATCAGAGTTGAGGTTGGGTAGAGTTTGTGATGCCTTTCTCTTAAAAGTTTGAAGGTTTTTTGGTTGTAGTGTGAGCTTTTACTATTGTGTTATTTTTTATTTTAGAAAATAAGTTTGATACAATGAGTTTTAATTCTCGTTTCGATATTGAAAGATTCAATGGATTTAATTATGAGATGTGGAAACCAAAAATGGAGGATCTCCTTGAAGAGAGAGATAAGTGGTTAGTTGTTGGTAATGAGACAAATTCACCTAGAAGGATGTCAAATGAGGATTGGGCTAAGCTTGATAAGAAGGCAAGAGGGACCATAAGATTATGTCTTGTTGATGTTGTTCTCTTGAATGTTTCAAAAGAAACTACATATAAGTTGTGGAAGAGAATATGTGATATTTATCAAACTAAAATTCTTACTAATAAGTTGTATCTGAAAAGATAGTCATATTCTTTAAAGATGAAAGATGGTGATTCTGTTGCAAAACATTTGAATTCTTTTAATTTGATTCTAAGTTAGTTAGCATTTGTAGATGTAAAGCTAGAAGATGAAGATAAATGCATATTGTTACTTTGTTCTTTACCAGAATCTTGGGAAAATATAATTGTTGCTATTACTGGTAGTGGTACAGATCCGAAGATGGACAATATAATTCCTACTCTCCTATTATAGGAGATGAGGAGGAATTCTAAAACGGAAATCCAATATTTCTTGTTTTTAAGAGGTAGGCCTAAGAAAAAGGAACCTAAAGGAGACAAGGAAGGAAAGGGTAAGTCAAAAGGATGGAGTAAGGTAAAGTGTTGGAACTATGGTAAACTAGGATATGTGAAGAAGGATTGTAAGAACAAGAAATTTAAGAGTTATGATTCCTCTACAGAGGAATCCTCAGATGATGGTAATCATTCTTTGATCATTTCATGTAAAAATGTTAGTGATGACTCTTTGCTTGATGTTAAATAGTGATATTCATGAGGAGGATGGTAGTCATGATGCCATGTGTAGCTCATACCACGATTCAATGGGAGTTGTTGGTAGTGACATGGATGCATCATTGGTAAGGTTATCTTCATGTGATTGGGGATATGGTTTTTTCTTGGTTTAGAGTGGTTGCTATTAAATGTCATGGTTTACTCTTGATATACATATAGAGTTTGGCAAGTTTTCTCTTGAGACTAGGATGTATATATTCTATGGTGTATATGATCTCCTCGTAGAAGATGGTTAGATCATGTTGTCATTTTTATGTTCCTAATTCATGATTGGAGCTTTGACATTGATCTTATGTAATTCTCTTAAGTATTGGGTACATTAATTGTTTGGCTGATTACTTCATGATAGTGCTATGTTGCATTTGGAGTTTGGCATGGATTGGTTGGTTATAGGTCCTCATGGATACTTGGAGAAATAGGTGAGGCTTGAGTTCTCTTATGGTAAGAGATATATGTTGGAATGGTTACTTGTAAGAAAATATTTTTCAACAGTAAAGACCGAGAAGCCTACACCTTCGTTGGGCGTGAGTTCAACACTCTCGGTGGTTTCACATGCCTCCAAAGAGGCAGTTTGGATACAAAGACTTGGGAAAGGTATTGGTTTTAATTGCAATTAAGTTAAACTTGAACATGTGATAGTTAGAGTGCCATGTGTTTAGCTAAAAATCCTATGTATCATGCTTGTACTAAGCATGTTGATGTTTAGTATCACTTTGTGCGAGAAATGGTTGAGATTGGGAAGGTATTAATTGAGAAAGTTGACACTTTAATTAATGCTACAGATTATCTTATGAAACCAGTTCATATAGATAAGTTCTCTTGGTTTTAATCATTTGTTTGGAGCTTCATGATTATGCAGGTTGCATTTGAAGTTGGCATGGATTGATTAGTTGGTGTAGGAAGTCCATTGGCCTTGAGTCTTGTACTTGATTTATAATAATGATATTCCTTGTTTAGAATCATTGCAATGTATAATGTCAAGTGGGAGAATGTTGGGAATAGGATGCCATTTAATTGCAATCCTAAACATTATTTCATGTATCTCCTAAGTCCTTGGAAAGTGTTCCCCAAACACTAGGATTAGAAAGAGATTAAATTCGAATGAAATAAACATGTAAATTGACATTTGTAATTAATTCTAAATGATAGGAACATGTGGGGACACCCATGAAGAGCTCCTACAAAATAGGAGCACATGAGGCACCCACATGGAAGGTGGAACCCACCTTGAGTTAAGTTAACTATTTGGAGAAAGATAACACTTCAGTAATGCATGTAAAGATCTTAGAAGTTAGGGATTGATGTTTACATGCATGGAGTTCAGTTCAGTTCAGTTCAGATCAGTTCAGTTCAGTTCAGTATCAGTTCAATTCAGCTCAGTTCAGTTCAGTTATGGTTCAGTTATCTTTAGTTGCATGTAGTTAGTTTTAGTTGAATGCTAGTTGACTTTAGTTGACTTGGAATGCATGACTAATGACTTAAGTTGCATGATAGATAATAGGTGATCCACATTCAGTTAAGTGGGGATGATCAATCATGCATGGTATTTGCATGAATGGTGGAGAGATATGTTTCAGTTAACAAAGATTGAATTGGACCCACCTTGGGCGCCCAAGTTGGAATCTTGGAGTTGACACTTTTGCATGTTAAGATATTTTATAAGGCTCAGTTAAGTGGGCCCATTCTTGGGTGCCAACTTTGAGGATAAGCTTAGAAGATATCTTCATAATCAAGGTTCAATTATGACTTCAGTTTGGGACCCCTGAATGGATGAAGGAGTTGATTTGACATTGTTCTTCATGGTAGAACTCTACTTGCAAGGAATAAGTGTGGATTTTGTGAGATAAGCATTGTGCTTTGTAATTGTAAACTCTTTGGAGTTTACAAGGCTCATTATTGTCTATATATTGCAGCAAGTTGAAGAGAGTTAATCAAATTTTACTTGCAGCTTGTGAAGAAGAATTTTCAAAGGAATAAGAAGCATCTCAAGCAAGGATTGGAATTATTGTAATCTTATATTCTAAGATTAAATATAATACATTGATTCTTGGTGGAGTTTTTTCCCAAAAGGGTTTCTCCACGGTATATGTTGTGTCACTTCTATCTTCTGGTCTTATTCTTCTACAATCTTCTGCTTACCATCTTCCAAGCAAGGCATAAGCCCAACCTCCATCTCATGAATACCGAAACTCATCCTTACCAACTTCCATCCTTTTGGGTTTCGTGGTTCGCAGTTCATCCATACATCATACATCTTTAGCAGTTAAGTCAAGGTGTAAGTCTTAACGCCAAAGCCCGATGTCCAACTGTTCACAACATTGAGTACACCTCAAGCCCAAGTCTAAAACCCAAACTTCCACAGTCCTTCATACTTAGCAAAATTAAGTCAAAAAACCCTTATTGAAAAGAAACAACACAAATATTTTTTGGTTGATGCAAGATTTCTCTTACAGCCTGGATGCTCCTACATCATGTTGTTGCAAGAATAACATATATTTAATTAGAAAACATAATATATCAATGTAGGAGGAGAAGGAGATAATAAGTTGAAAGGGGAATAGACATACTTGTATATATAATTCAAAATTACTTTTATTTCTTCTTCAAAATGGTTATCATTTCCAAACCCATGTCAAATATAATACTCTTACATGTTTATTGTATTTGTAGAGACTCATATACTCTATGGGAACCATGACCCATGGTCCCTAATGATTGTAACAATGTTACCTAGGAATGAGATAAAAGTAAAGTATTAATTAAACAATTTGACTACTAAATCTAACAATTATTCCAACATTGTAGAAGATTCTAGATAATAAAAAAAATTATATCCAATAGAAAGCAACGTATCTACTCATATCCATTGAAATAACACACCTTTTTTATTAGATTTTTAGGGCTTACATCTAATAGTCATAATATGAGAGCCTAAAAAATTTATAGTCAACTTTGGCTATTAAGACATTTGTTTGTTTATTCATTTAAAGTTTCCTTTCAAATACCATAGATAAATTTCATGATATTTGATCTCATTAGTGTCTCATAAATACTTAAGGAAATTTATCACCCATTTCTTTCCTCATCCAACATTACATTTTAAAAGAAACACACATCATATATCATTATTCCACTTCCATGATGTCCATACTCACTTGGTCTAAACTTTAGTGATGAGCCCTTACATATTCCTAGTTGCATGGGGTTGATGTGTCTCTATCTAAAATAAAAGTAAAAATTTCCATAGATAAAGTATGTAAGTTGAAATATATTGTTCTCATCCATAAAACCAAAAGAAAATAAAATAAAATAAGTCCATCAAAAAAATAATATTCACTCTACTTGATTGATATTTTTCGCTCCTTTTCCCTTTCTGCCATTTTTTTCCCTATAGGTCACTCTATGTTTAAACTCTTGATCTAGAGTGTCTTCTATCCCTTTCTACTAGTCTACATGGCCCAAGATTGGATCACTACCTTGGAATGTCCCTTCATTCCTCCATTTATCTAATTTCATATATACTTATTTTTTCCATCAATCTCAAAATCCCAAACTAAATAATGACTAATTTCTTGAAATATTTATGTTAAGGCATCCCCTCCTTCTTGTCCTTCCACATCACTATTTTACTTACTATATTAAGTATATTCCTTTAAACTTGTCTTATCTTTCCTTTTATTTTTCAATTACATTATAGTGTACACATTGAATATGGTTGAACAAAGGTTCCTTATTTTCTTGGTGTAAAAACTTAGAACTACATTGTAAAACCACTTATATAGTGTAGTGTTACCATATAAATTCACCTAGTGAACCCCTATTCAAATCCAATATTCCTATTACATGAATAAAATTAAGATGTGCATGTTTAACATTTTGAACTGTATAAATAATTATTTATTAATGTTTCTTTTAATTATAAATGTAGATGTTTCACATTACATTTCAATGGACCAAATACTTGAGTATGAATTTTTATTAGAATATTTCTACAAAATATTCAACCCTCAATAGAAAACACCCCACTTAAAGAGAAAGTAGGTGCAACAATCACTACAGATGGTCTATGCTTAGTATTTAGACCTCTTTCAATTTTTCTAATCCACATGGATTATCAACAAATAAATGACTATACATATCCATTAGTTTTTTAGGATTTTATACACTAGCCAAATAAGCCAAATAAGCCAACAAATGTTGACCAAAAAAACTACACATGCTAATCTCAAGAAAAAAGAACCAACTCCTATCTTGAAAGGAAAAAATACTTACCCAAAGTATTAGGCTTAAAATGTTAGATTTGTGCAAGGTGTTGGATCTAAAAAATTTAGCTTGTCAACAC
The DNA here is from genome assembly GCA_007258455.2 of Sequoia sempervirens. NCBI lineage: Eukaryota > Viridiplantae > Streptophyta > Pinopsida > Cupressales > Cupressaceae > Sequoia > Sequoia sempervirens. The sequence continues at coordinate 143,465 of VDFB02276383.1, read as the reverse complement.
CCTAAAAATAAGCTCAACTCTTAAAGCTAGGGAATGTAAAATTAGGACATTGAGCTAGCACTTATTATCAAGCAAGTATAGTTAAGAACTAATTCAGGAGGAAGAGTAACTCCATCTTTAGTCTCTACTAGTCAAAAGGAGTATTCCTAAGGTTAGTGTTTGCTATGCACCAAAGAATTTCAAATTTTGTCAATAATTTTTATTGTAATAGTTGATAACTATCAAGAACACTAACCTCTTATGAGCAAATAACACTTCATACATGGGACTAAATATATGCCACTTTTTTCTCCAAAAAATTTATTCAATGATCTATGTTACCCTTCATGCATGACTATAACAAATGACCATAAAACACACCTCACAAAGAATAACACTTGAATAGCCCTCTTAAGATTGTAATATATTTAAATAATTGAGATATGTAGAATGGGAAGAACCACTAACACTAAAGGATTAAAAATATGATGTATTTTAATAAAATTTTAATTATTTCGCCTTCTAAATTGGTCCCTACTCCAATGGGGGAAATGGAGTTGAGACTAGCAAAGGAAAGAAAACTTGCATAACACTACAATACATTTAGATGTGCATTCATGTACAAACTACAAAGAAAAGAAGACTTGCATATAAAAAATGGTTACATATCCAGTATAAGTATAAAGAGTTCACATATGTTGAATACAAAGGTTGTTCAAAAGAGTCCTAGAAACACTTTATATCCTTATCCACCGAACCAATACACATAGTAAACATACCAACAAATGTATGAGAAACATAACACTTTTCGATTTTCTAGGAACTTCTAGTTAATAATGAATATACTTATCAGTACACATAATTTAAGTATAAATAATAAACAATCCTACAAATTATTCAAATATGTTCTTGTCTTTAAAAAAATCTAAACTTTAATTAGTTAAATACTTAGCACATGCTACAACATCTTTATATAGGAAATCAACTCAAAAGAACAACTGTATAATTACAGCAATGAAATTTTTAATAATGATAGAACAAGTTTGATAAATTCAATACAATTACTACTTACCAATTACATTTTCTGGCTTCATACTTACCAATTACATTTGCTTGAAAGTTCTTTGAAGCCTTTCTTCTCTCTCTATAGTGTGCCTCTTCCTCCTTTCACTGGCCGCTACCAACACCTTTTGTTTGTTGGGTTCTTGTGATGTTGTGTTGCGTTCATGCTAATGTATGTGCCCCTTCCATTTATGGAATTTTATGTTCTTTTAGATCTGTACTCGGCTTTGGTTGCATGAAGGATTTTCAAAGTTTTACACCACTAATTTGGGCATTCAATGCCATTATTGGCATTCTATCTTCATACCGTGGTGGAAGTCGACTTGGAATCTGAAATCAGCCTTGAATTCTTGTCTAGGTGTTCACCACCCCGTATCTATCTATGCCTCACACTTTGCTTACATTTCCCTCAGAGAACTTGGATGCTGTTTGTTGTCAAATTCCTTCTTCACTGAAAATATTATGGACTCAGTCGATGCCATTAGAGTATCTAATGCTTGTCTTTGAAGCACAAGTATTAGGTATTTGAAATTTGAAGCTCAAATATCGTTCAATCAAATAACCTACATGACAAATGATAGTTATAGGAGGAGAATGAAATGTGAGTTCTTTTATAAGCACTCATGTAATGCAAATTTATCGATATTTATATGTGTGTATAATTGTGGTCATCACATTAGTATTTGGTTTTAAATATTGGAGGCAGCATTTAGAGATAATATGTAAATAGGTATATGTGTATGGGTATATGTATACATGTATTCATTTGGTGGCATCAGGAACAGACGAGTGTTGTCTTAGGATTAATTGAATATAAAGATTTTATTAGTATAATGTTATGCATCATGAGTATACTCGTCAATGGTACTATCAAAATTGATAACAATGAAAAGAGTGGAAATAATAGATAATAGTTCAAAATGAAGCTAAGAAATTAAGTATGAAATTGAGCTATTGTATGACATTTGATTAATGTATGAATTTTAGTTATAATTTATCTAAGCATGTTATGTATCAATTAGGGATACATTTATATACTTATATATGGGTATGTGTAAATGAGTTTATATCAAAGAATTAGAAAAGAACAATTTTACCTTAGGATCATTTGAATTATAGAGACGAGTAAATTGGAGTTCTAAATAGATACCTAACAACCCTATCTTAAATACAACATTATATAATAGGAAGTTAATTGAGATTTTTGCTTTAAATCAGTATACTTATATATACTGGAAAAGTATAGACTTATTGGAGGTTTAATTACCCTTCTCTAAACCTTATGATATTGTAGGATGAGGATAACTTATGGTCGATACGTATGCCATGCTTGAGTATTGTGTTGCCTATTAATAAATGATTGGACTAGAAAACAAATTTTGGAAATATTAAATTAGAAGAGGAATGATTTATTGTATAAATGAGTATTTAGATAACTATGGAAATTAGTTAATATGGATGAAATTGATAATCCTTTTATAATGTTGATTTCTTTGTATTCTCTAATAGTAGAAATTGAAATTGTGTTAATTAAATAATTTAATCCTTTAATTGCAATTTATTTTGTTAAGGAAATTAACGATTAGGATAAAGTTTGAGTTTGTAATATCATTGCCTTTAATAGCTCAATATTTATCTATTGGTTAATATAACCTATAGTTGTTAGTTGATTTAGCTTATAAAAATTTCTATGAATTTGGAAAAATAATAATGTTTAGAATAGAAAGGAAATTGTTTTAAATTGCTTTTAGTTATTCGAATTAATGAATTAGATGCACCTTTCTAAATATTGGTATTTTCACATTCACTTATTCAATGCTTTGTTATTATATGTTGATAATTTGGTTATTGATACATTACAAGGGAAATGTTTGTGTTTTGTTAGCATGGGTACAATAATTATACTTATATATATTCATTTTAGGGTATGGCAAAAGGTAAGTTGATTGTTAAGAATGTTCTTTGAAATTGATACCTTGTATGCATATGAAAGCAAAGAAAATAACAACAAACAGACTATATGGATATATAAGAAGGAAATGTATATAAAATTAAATATTTATATATTAAATTGAAAATATTTAATTGGTTGATCTAAGGTAGAAAGACATTTGATTTGGATAAATTTAAATATGGGTAACTATTGTAGTTAGTTAATAGGATTAATCTAAATAATCGAATGGGAGTATATCATTGGAAAATTATTGTCTTATTAGTTTGAAATGTTAGAGCTTAATTAATTGATTGATATATTGATGTTTCATTAGAAGAAGTCATTAACATTGAGTTGATGGAGTTATGAAATAGTGTTTAATTATGATTTGTACAATGTAACTGGAGCATAGTTTTCTTAAGTGGTGTATCTATTGTGGCTCTACATGCTTTTATTGTCGAAGTGAATGATCTTGTCCTTTAAATTTCATTTTATGAAGCATGTTTGGAAATTTAAGCTTAATTGTTACATTCCTATGATTGAGTTCACCTTCCCTTGCATTATTTCCATTTAAAAGGAATTTTGGGTTTGGTCTGATATTGAGATCATGTCACGAACCCATGGCATTAAGTACCTATTATGGGTGGTTAAGGGTAGACTATGCAATAGGCTTCTAGAGGTAGTGGGGAACTGGTTTGTGTTGGTTTTCTTTGATTAGACTTGGAATCGTTTGATTGAATTGTTAGTTTGAACTCTAGAGGGTGTTACCGGATGCAGTAGTTTTATCTTTTATTTTGGTTGTTTAGTGAGATGGTCCATGCTCGCATTTGTATTCAGACTCATGAATTTTGGTGTTTTGTTCTTGGTACACCCTTAGTGTTGTAAGTTTTGTTTTGGTCTATTAGGGGGAGTGGCTCTTCATGGGGGTCGATGCACAAAGGGTTAGCCTAGATAACCCATAGAAGGGTTGGTTAAATAAGTGAAAACCTAACAAATAAACTAGTGGGTTTGGGTAGGAACACATTAACTAAAGATAAGTAAGATACCTCATCCACACTGTTAGTACTTTCATAGACTAAGGGTGGGTTGAGAAAGCCATGGTTGGAAAAGTCGCTACCTCATCCTCATTAGAGGTTAGCGGTCTCAAATGTGTCACCCTATGGGGTTGATGCCCAGTGAGGGGCAGCCAGGATAACCATAGATGGGGGTTGGCGCCTATTGAGAGGCAATCAGGATAACCCATATTAGGGACATGCGATGACACTCTCCTATAGTACCCCTTTCCATTGTCTTAGAATGTCTCTAGAATCAGTCATCTTGTGAATAGTCGTTGATGTTGTTGTTGTCTTGTTTTGGTTGCTTGTCTGAGGTTGGATCTCGTGGTCGTTATTTTTTATTGTCTTGGATCATGGGTCTTTCTTTTCAACTCTTAACACGAGGGGTGGTCCTTTAGGTCCATGTGGTTAGGTGGAATGTGCTACACACCCCATTGGGTTCCCTATCAACATTCGTGCAATGCGGTGTTATCCAGATTTAGAGTATTCCTGAGTTCACCTTATATTTAGATGTATATTACTTATTCTTGTCATACTCATGTATCTGATGTACTACTCCCACATTGTGTTTAGAAAATAATGATGTATACTTATGTGATTGAACGATGTAATGTAATGAAAATTGATGTAATGTAATATTTTACCTTTGTAAATCTTATGTGCTTAATGACCCATGGTAGTTGTTATTTTTATGTGTTGCATCTATGGAAATATGCCCCATTGTATTCACATGATGATAATATGTTTATGGTTATTGAGATTAAGTTAATCATGTATATATTTTGTTTACATATGTGGATGTTTTCTTATTGATGAATTATTATGGATGTGTGATTATTGTAAATGTAAAATTTATCATGGTTTATAATCTTGGCATTCGTTCACTATCATTAATGTATGGGTTTAGGTTTCGTAATGTCTTCACATGTACCCTAGAGGATGTAGGTTGACAGTGTATCTATTTAATTGAATTTCATATATTGTAAACTTAATGTACATCTCATGTATGTTCATTTAAAAAAAAAATTATGGTAACTGTTGTATTAGATGTCCTTTGGGGTTCGTGCAATGGGATGTTACAACTTTGGTATTAGAGCTAGGTTTGCAAAACTGGGTGATCTAGGTTATTGGAGTCCATTAGGTTAACTTTTGTGCATCACTCTTGAAACTTACATGATCTTACCTTATGTTGAGTAGGAACATGCCTAGGGGTAGGGGTCATAATCGTGCAAGAGGCCGAGGTGGTGGCCGTAGAGCCAACCGCTAGAGTTCAACATTTCTGAGTTCTCATGGGACAGAACGTGAGGAACGTCAGGGCCCACAAAACAACTTAGAAGGTAGAGGATAAAACCCTAAACAACCAGGGTTAGAGATGTTGCAATTGCGTCAGTCGCTTGAAGGGATTTCTGATGATGAGACCTTGGCTCATGCCCTTATCTAACTAAAGATAGAGAAGGGAAAGAAGGTTGTTGAATCTAAGCTCACTGTTGAAGCTAAAAAGCCTTCTATAATCTGTAATTGGCCATTGGGGTGTGGGCCCCATGTTCCCATTTTTTCGAGTGAGGAAAAGGAGTGTCTGTGTGCACATCCTTCTTCTTCTCAAAACATTGTAATTGATTCATATGAGGACCCAAAAGAGTGTCCTCTAACTGATAGTGAATAACCCACTTAGTTTGGGGAAATACTATGAATAAGGATATATATAATCCAACCTTATTATAAAAAAAATCCTTCTTGTGTGTATTGTTGGCCTCCTACAATGATTTCACAACTAAGCCTATACGGCCATGATTCAGAGACTGGACATCTAACCTGAATAGCCATTCAATCATCATGAAGGTGCATTTAACTTTTCAACCTAGGGACGTGAACTTGAAATGGTTCAACACTATATGTGCACTAGGGGCTCAAGTAGTCATTGCATACTACAACTAAGAAACACAATACTAAAAGTAAATTGCTTGAAAGGAAATAAAGAATATGTTGAACATCAATCAACAACTATACTAAGCTAAAATATGCATAGGAATAAACATATGAGCAAAAAATAGGAAACTACTTTGTTTGCTTTGGCTGGAGAAACAGACACAAAATGGCCTTCTAATGGTTGCAGGAACAGTTAATGCCAGATTTCAAACTAAGTATCAAACAGCAAATAATACTAATCTAATGCTAAACTAAGAAGATGGATTACTCACCAAGTGGGCCCCCTTGGATAAGTATCCTCTAAACTAACAAGAACTCAAATGCTCAAACTAATAACTTTATTTTATTCACTGTAAATCATGCATACAAAGAGTAATGTATATGTATTGTTGAAACTGAAAATGAGAGTACAATGTAAAATAGTGCAACCTCCTTTTATGAAGGAGAATCAAATTATTATTTATACTACTACTAAACAAGGCAGTCAACTCCAAAATTAGGAGGTTACGCATGTAGAGAATATGGTCAGACATGCAAGTCAAGCACAGATCTAGCACAGTAGTAACGCTCGTGCATGGTCGATCATTAAGGTCCACTGCAAGGCGGTTATGTTCAGTTGCATGAAGAATCTTTGTTGTCGGTTGCCTTTGACTTGGAGCGATTTCTCAGCTGGACGTTATGGTGCATGCCCAGCTGGTGGCGGTCTTCCTTAACTTGGTGTATTAAATCCGCATGTCAAGGTTAGTACACATAATAAGTGCACATCAATAACCACTCTAAGAAACATTCATTACTCACATGCAAAATCAATATAGATGACCCACATATTATGTCAAATATCACTAAAGCTTGTAGAGATAGGGTAATGTCAAATGTCAATGGTTTGAGAGAAACATTATTCCAATTCCAACAATTTAAGTATTAAATTCCATGATATCTATGAGCAAATAGACTATAGATTCTACCCAAAATTATACCAAAAGCTAGGTTCATCACTCCCCCCAACCTAACATCTTGTTGGTCCTCCAGCAGGGGAAGAGTTGTTCTTCTACCAGGTCAAAGCTCTAAAATTTGCAACTGAGAGCTTTCCAACATCAGTGGCTACAGTGTGTGAGTCAGGATCCCAATAGAATCCTCCCAATTTATCAAACTTGTTCCATCTCTAGTTTTCTATAACAATGTCACTCTGGTAGAATCTAAAATTTGGCACAGGCCACATGAGCATGGGTGGATGAAAATTCAAGGGAAGCCAATGTCGTCCTTGAGTTCTCCCAATCTGAATACGTCTCTCAATTCTTTTTAATGTTGCAGCATAATTTTGGATGGAATGAGGCTTGGCTTGTTTCAGCTCATCAGCCAAACTATTCCATCTGTGAGATAAACATCTCCTCACAGTTTCCTCCTTTGTTGTTGTTTTTCCTCATACTCTGTGTAAACTGCCTCAATCCAGGGCATAATCCTATTACCATAGCTTGTTCTGAGTAGCATTTTATGCCATTCTTTGTAAATATCCCTTGGGTTGCTTGATTCAGCTCTAACTGGCAAAGGAATATCAGACTCCAATTTTTTATAATCACCATGTTGTTGTCCCCAACTAATTTCATTTTGCACCCAATACATGAATGCTCTCAATTGAACATCCCCAACATACAATAGTGGATTCCAATCATGGTCTTTTGTGACAGCATAATTATGTAAATAAAATTCACGTAACAAATTCTTAATTTCATGGGAGGAAATCCTATAACCATTGAAAAATTCCATAGGGGTATCAATAAAAGGGGTCAAACCTGAGGCAAGTCTTGGCATCTTAAAAGAGAGATACTTCTCTTTCAGGAGTAGAGCATAGACCCTCAGGGGTTCTCTACATTCTAAAATCTTGGGCGCCAAAGCTCCCATATCATCTACCCTCTGCTTCAGGGTAGCAATTTCTGTATTTTTCCCCTCAATCTCTTCATCCTTCTTTTGAATTTCCTCCAACTTTCATTTTTCCTTTCTCCATTCTTCCTCCCATCTTTGTATCTCTTTCCATAAATTTAAAATTGTTGCATGTACTATAAAACTAGGAGGGTTATGAATGCCTACTAGTCTCTTTGTTGATGGTGGTTCCTCATATGGTATTATTTGCATGGACTCAAGTTGTCCAGTTATCTTCAGCTATAAGGGTGTTGTTTCTTCTTCTTGTTGCTATAGGACCTCTTGCTCATGATGTAGGAAGTCATGATTTTCCTCCAATTCTTCTGCAATGCTAGAAAGATTGGCCAGTGTTATGTTTGTTGCTCCTTTAAATATTTCTTCTTCTTTTTCAACATGCTCCTACTCCATTGGAGCTTCAGAATCCTCATGTGAGGTCTCACCAAGTTTAGGTCTTTCCTGCAAAGGTGTACCAATCGCAGGCCCGGCTGGTCTTGATTTTTTAGGAGTTCTTTCACATTTTCCTTTGGCTACAGGATGAGCAGTATTAACCTTCCTCTTTTTCAGACTTGGCATTTTTATTTTTGTAAGCTGTGTTTTAGCCTTCCCTTTTCTCATTTCTACCTTTCTCTGTTGTGCCCTAGTTTTCATGAGGGTTCCAATTGGAACTTCATCATCAGAATTTGAGGAAGAACTTTCCCTTTTTGAGTGCTTTATTCCAGAAGAACTAATTTCAATGGTTTCCTCAGCTACAAGAGGATTCATGCTAGATCCAACACCAAAGGTTGAAGCACTAGGAATGGCTTCAGTCGTGCTTACCTCCTTGCTAGATCTACGAGATCAAGGTATAGCCATAGGTGGAAAATGTTTAACATCTACAAACTCCTCCTGGTGATAATCTTGATCAACCTTAATAAAATCTTCCCAATTCATTCCAGAAACATCACACAGATATTTTTCAACCATCAATTTAATCAAGTAATGGTGAGAGATAGAGTTATCCCTACCTTTTTGGGTCTCAACTGCCATGATTGAGAGAAGATTTTACAACACATTGGACACATTCATCCTCCTCCCATTCCTCATGTGATTCAAAAGCTTGAAATGGACAGAATGCAAATTTGATTGGCGACCCTCACAAGCGATGTATTTGATGACATGCATAGCTATCTGCTTCCACGGCTCGGGCAAAGACATTCTCTTTGCACCCTGCTTGTCTATGGTCAATGGGGGGTCGTTTGGCTCTATGAATTCAACCCTGGCTGACCTAGCATCTCTGGAAATAGGGTAATTTTTTCCATCAACAAGTAACCCTATAACTTCTACAATTCTTTCCTCTATTGCCACAACTTCTAACCCTTTTACTATGGATTTTTCTTCTAAAAATGACCGGGAAAATTCAAGGGCAATGCCTTCATCAAAACCATTCAACTTCAAAAATTAATCTATCCAGCCACAATTTTGAAATTCGGCTAGGCATTGTACATCCTGTAGTAAAATATCATGCACCGTGGGTTCGTTTCGAACTAACCCACCTCCCATTGTCTAAAACAAATAAATGCTCTACAATTTTTCTGCAATTCCCCTTCTAAAAATCAAATGCACTTCCCTGCAGTGTCTGCTAATTTCCAATGCCAGCGTCGACTGAATTTCCTTTCTTTTGTTTTTCCCTTTTCCTTGCAACTCAAGATTATGATAGGGCAATAATAGCAAGAAAGGGAGTGATAAAGGGAAATTATGATAGGAAGAATTGGCAGCTGCAGTTATTGTCACTACATGCAATCAACTCATTTTAAAAATTTTGATGTAGCCTCTTATGGTTTGATAGATGGACAATAAAATATTTGCATCTTTTTTGTTCCCCTCCCCCCAACCTAAATTTGGACATGTGTCCACACATGTGAGATGGGAGTGGCGATTGACAGGCAATGATGGCATTTATGTGAATATCTATACTAACATACAATGATTAAATGAACGTATTTAAAAGATGATCAAAGATAGCAATTAATGCATACATACCTGAATGTGTGGAAGATTTTCTGCAAATATCATGGATAAAGTAACGCTTGCCTTGTTGTAAAATGGATTGAGCAATGACTAAGGATGGGGTAGAATGAAGAGATGGAAGAGAGAGAAAGGTGGTATGGATGGGTGGATGGGTGGATGATGAAGAAATGGACTTCCACACAAGTGAAAGTCTTTATTATGGAAAGTGCATACCTCAATTAGGCTGAAGGAAGGACACTAGGTCCACCGCCTTCAACTACAGGAAGCTTTGAGTGTTGGGTGAATTACTATAGGAATTCTTTAGAAGCTAGCTTATGATATAATCTGAGGCGATGACCATTGACGAGTAATTTGAACCTGAAAGGGTCAATGGTGGTAAGTTGAACAACTCCATTGGGAAAGACCTCAGCAACCTTGTATGGTCCTAGCCACTGTGTTTGCAATTTTCCTGCATTGTCCTGGTATCTTGAATCATAGAGCAAGGCCCAATCTCCTGGTTTGAACTTTTTGTCTTTGATAAATTTGTCATGCCACTCGATTCTCTGATTCTGCACTACTTTTGTATGTTGCAAGGTTGCTCTCCTCATTTCATCCAAATCATTTAGCTGCATGATTCTTTCTCTTTGTGCTTCAAAAATGTCCATCCCTAAATCCACTACAGTTGGCAGAGTTTTATGTTCAAATTTGATTGGCATCATAGTTGTCTTTCCATATAGTAGCTCAAATGGGGTGCAGCCTGTAGTTATTTTCCATGTTGTCCTATAGGCCCAAATAGCTTCAGGTAATCTTTTTTCCCAATCTTTCCTATGGATAGTTATTGTTTTAGTCAGAATGGCTTCAATTTCTCTGTTTGTCACCTCAACTTGGCCATTAGTCTGGGGGTGATAAGGAGTAGAATTTATGTGCTTGATATTGTACTCATTTACCAGTGTTGCAACAAGAGTTGATGTGAACTATGGCCCTTGATCAGTCACTATTTATCTTGGAACTCCATATCTTGTGAAAATATCCTCATAAAGAAAATCTACAACCTTTTTATCTCGTGCATGCTTCATGGCCTTAACTTCTACCCATTTTGTTACATAATCAGTGCATACTAATATATAAGACTTACCATTTGATGGAGGGTCAATTGGTCCCACAAAATCTAAGCCCCACTTGTCAAAGGGAGTGATTACTATTTGAGGGAAAAGTGGCATCTCATCAGATCTGGTTGGTTTTCCCATTCTTTGACATCTATCACATTTTTTGGTACCTTCTTGCATCCTTGTGGAGTGTTGGATAGTAATATCCTATGTTTAAGATCTTCATTTTTGTCTTTTGGGCTGCAAAGTGCCCTTATGACATGCATGCAAAATTTTATACGTCTCATCTTGTCTCACACATCTTCTCATGACATGGTCAGGTCCAATATAAAACAAACATCCAACAATCCAAGACAAAGGAAAGGATTTTTCAATGAGTGTCATTTTCTCTTTTGGGGAGAAGTGAGAAGGAATTTTACCTGTAACCAAGTAGTTGGTTATGTCAACATACCAGGGTACTTGTACACTAAGAGAAAATAGATGTTCATCAGGAAAAGAGTCATCTATGGGCTGATTGTCTTCTAATGTAGTTAGCCTTGAGAGAAAATTGTAACAACATTGGCTTTCCCTGGCTTATCTACAATTGTTATATCAAACTCCTGCATCAATAATAACCATCTTTCCAATATCCCTGTGATCAAAGGTTTATTCATGAGATATCTAATGGCTGCATGTTCAATGTGCACAAAGATTTGGTAGCCTGTTATGTAGTGTCTGAGTTTGTTCAGTGCATAGATTACTGCTAGCATCTCTTTCTCTATCACTGTATAATTGAATTCAGCTCCTTGCAATTTTTTGCTAATGAAGTAAATAGCATTTTCAACAGCTCCCTCTTTTTGTCCTAGAATTGCTCTGATGGCATAATCTAATGCATCAATGTGAATGTGGAGGGGAAGCTCCCAATTGGGTCCCTTGAGTACATAGGAGCATGAGTCAAAGTTGCCTTCAAGTCAGAAAATTCCTTATCACAAGCTTCAATCCATTGAAACTCAACATCTTTAGTGAGAAGGGTATATAATGGTGTTGCTACCTTGCTGAAATCTTTGATGAGTTGCCTATAATATCCTACATGACCCAAGAAAATCCTAACATCCTTCTATTTTGCAGGTGTAGGAAAATTTGTGATTACCTCAATTTTTGTAGGATCTACTTGAATTCCCTTGTGGGAGATGTAGTGGCCAAGAACTACACCTTCTTCCATCATCATAAAACACTTTTCACTAATTAAGGACAAGTTTTGATCTTCACATCTCTGTTGGCCTCCTATAATGATTTCACAGCTAAGCCTTTACGGCCATGATTTAGAGACTGGACATCTAACCTAAATAGCCATTCAATCATCATGAAGGTGTATTTAACTTGTCAACCCAAGGATGTGAACTTGAAATGGGTCAGCATTGTATGTGCACTAGGGGCTCAAGTAGTCATTGCATACTATAGCTAAGAAACACAATACTGAAAGTAAATTGCTTGAAAGGAAACAAAGTAAATGTTGAACATTAATCAAAAACTATACTAAGCTGAAATATGCACAGGAATAAATATTTGAGCAACAAACAGGAAACTACTATGTTTTCTTTGGTTGCAAGAACAGACACAGAATGGACTTCTAGTGGTTGTAGGAACAGTCAATGCCAGATTTCAAACTAAGTATCAAATAGCAATTAATACTAAGCTAATGCTAAACTAAGAAGACAGATTACTCACCAAGTGCCCCCCCTTGGATAAGTATCCTCTAAACTAACAAAAACTCAGATGCTCGAACTCAAAACTTTATTTTATTCATTGTAAATCATGCATACAAAGAGTAATATATTTGTATTGCTGAAACTAAAAATGAGAGTACAATATAAAATCATGCAACCTCCTTTTTTGAAGAAGGAGCATCAAATTATTATTTATACTACTGCTAAACAAGGTAGTCAACTCCACGACTGGGAGGACGCCATTTAGGGAAAATAGGGGAAAATGGAGTGACGATGGTTACACATGTAGGGAATCTGGTCAGACATGCAATTCAAGCGTAGATCCAGCACAACAGTAATGCCTGTGCATGGTCAATCATTAAGGTCCATTGTAAGGCAGTTACGTTCAGTTGTATGAAGAATCTTTGTTGCCGACTGCCTTTGACTAGGAGCGATTTCTCAGCTGGACGTTATGGTGCATGCCCAGTTGGTGGCGTCTTCCTTAACTTGGTGTATTAAATATGCATGTCAAGGTTAGTACACATAATAACTACACATCAATAAACACTCTAAGAAACATTCATTAATCACATGCAAAATCAATATAGATAACCTACATATTATGCCAAATATCACTAAAGCTTGCAGAGATAGGGTAATGTCAAATGTCAATGGTTTGAGAGAAACATTATGCCAATTCCAACACTTTAAGCATTAAATTCCATGACATCTATGAAAAAATAGACTATAGATTCTACCCAAAATTATACCAAAAACTAGGCTCATCATGTATCACTTGGAAAACCTATGTTTTTAAAATAAAAGGTTGTGTTTTCATGCTTTGGTAAAGGTGTAGATCATGATTTTGGGTCATGTATATTGTGTAATTTAGTATTGTAAGATGCGTAAAATAGTAGGATGCTAAAAAATTTGGATGTTATGCTTACTCGTATTACTCTTACTGTTTTGATGCTCTCTATGCTATATGTAGTTACTTGTTTAACTCTTCTGTTTGGACTTGGGTGATAGTTTATTTGGTTTGAGAACTATGCTACTAATATTGAGAAATATGCTATGATGAGATTGGAGTCAAATTATACGAATGGTTTATTTGATTTTTTCTTTATGTGGATTTATTCATGTGCTTATTGAGCATCTGATTAATGTTGATATATGATGTTTATGTTTTGAATATTATTGTATCAATGTGCTTATGATTGTGATACTCATTTTTTTTTTATGAAGTAATTGTGTGTGTTGCATAATCTAGCTATGAACTGCATACAAACATGTGAATTTACTGGTTATGCATTGATTACTAATTCAGGCTTGTGATGTTGATTATGATATGATTAGTGTTGTTGATGATGCAATCATTGTACATGATGTGGTGTTTACTACTAGGAGTTTGGGTGAGAGGTTGGTGTAGCTTTGCTCATTCGTGAGCGCCTTGCTAGGCCCGCAATTCATTTTCATGATGCTTTTTCTTTTGATATGTATATGCTCTCGACAGTGTGTTTTGATGCAGGTTTGTAGGTACCTGGCACCAACTCCACCTGCATTGTCAGGTCTGAGCATTCCTTACAATCCCAATGGGTATGAAGTTGAAAATGGAGTTGACAAGAAAGTCCTACAATCTAGTCTATCACCCCATCTTTATGTTGATGATGTCGTCTGTTGAAACCCCGTCCCCATTTTGGTATCGTTCTTCTTTCTATGTCGTTTAATTTTATTTGCTTAATTAATGTTGTTATGATTGTTGATATAGTTTTTTGTTTGTTGTATTATTGTTCTTATTCTTGTGATCGACTTCCAAGAGTAAGTTGATGCTAAGGGTGGGAGGATGTACTGCCCCTCCATTTCGGTCGTCTTTGAAATTCAAGTAAGTTGTTTATTGGGAACTTATTAGTTTATATGGGTTTGTTTAAATCAATTGATTAAAATAAAATTGATTTACTAAGTAATCAAATAAAATTTGGAAATTAAAATAATAATTAAATAAAATAAAATTAGATGGTTGGTAATAAATATTTAAATTAAAGTGTTTCGTTAAAAAAGTAAATGTGTTATTAAATAATTAGATTAAAATTGTATTACTTTATATTATATTTTAATAATTTACTTTCTTCCAAAGATAATTATTTTAATGAGGAAATAATGTAATTTTTTTTAATTGATTATGGGGATAAGATTTTGAATGGAAGAAAAGGCGGGTGCAAAATGGAAAAAGATAAAAAATACAAAAGTGTGCGCATGCAAAACAGGAATGAAATTGGGAAACTTGTTTTATTTTGATAATATTGCTTGATTTTGTCTTCAAAAAGAAATCAAAGAATTTCTCTATCTTGGTTTTAATATTGATCAATTTTGGGAAAACTGGGATCAGTTGATTTTGGCCTCAAATGAAGTTTCGCAACATTATTCTATAATTCATAGTGATTAGGTTCTAAAAGAGGAATCGGAGGTTGTGGAATAGTGGTCTTAAGCTCATCTTCGTTGTTTGTCGAGTGAAGGAAATTCAGGTGTGATATATTTCTTGAACTCATTCTTGCAATCTTGATATCCTTGATCCGCATTATTGGCTGGATGTGGCTGATTAAAATTTGATGCATGTGTCTGGTACTTGGCTTTTATTCACCTTTCTTCTTTGGGTTTTTGAGCTATCCTTTTGATCCTCTTTGAACTGTGAAGTTAATAACATGTATTTTTTATTGCTTGAGTTCATTCATTGCATATAAATTGTTGTGTCTGATGGTTTCCTTGCGCCTCCCTCTATAGTTTGCATGCAACTAATAAATATGGTCATGTAGGTTAAAAATACCTATGTAGTTGCGTTGTCCTCTGCATATCGTAATCCCCTGTCTCTACATAACTGAAATGCGCTTTAGTTCATTTTCTTCCAATGATACCTTCCATAGAATTCAATGTGGTTACTGAGAATGTTATCCAATGTTCATTTCATTGTATAGCATTCGATTTAATGTTTACGTATAAATTCAATATTTGAATTTTGTGAGTACTCGTTCCTCTTACATATTCATTTATATATTTATATTTATGCTATTTTGGTATCGATTTCATTGTTAGGAACTTCATTCGAAAAATGTAGGGTGTGATCTTACTTTTGGGTGTTGCATTCTAATCTAAAAGCCTTAAACCTGCGTGTCCCAGCGTGTGGTCTAGTAGTCGTTACTTATGTTCAAGCAATGTTAGGGCGCACTTTAGAGTGTTTAAGTAATTCAAGATTTGAAAGCTTCCATGCAAAATTCTCTCCTTCAAGATTATGCTTTGGTGTGTGACCTTAGGTCGTCCCAAATCTTCCGCTTCGCATAGGCAGGGAAGACTTGGCAACAAATCGACTTCATACCTTCCAATTACATTTTCTTGAAAGTTCTTTGAAGCCTTTCTTCTCTCTCTATAGCATGCCTCTTCCTCCTTTCTCTGGCCACTACCAGCAACCTTTTTTTTGTTGGGTTCTTGTGATGTTGTGTTGCGTTCATGATAATGTATGCACCCCTTCCATTCATGGAATTTGATGTTCTTTTAGATCTATACTCGGCTTTGGTTGCATGAAGGCTTTTCAAAGTCTTACACCACTAATTTGGGCATTCGATGCCTTAGAACTTCTTCTAGGATTTGATGCCATTATTGGCATTCTATCTTCATACAGTGGTGGAAGTCGACTTGGACTCTAAAATCAGCCTTAAATTCTTGACTAGGCATTCACCACCCCGTATCTATCTATGCCTCACACTTTGCTTACATTTCGCTCAGAAAACTTGGATACTACTTGTTTATGAATTCCTTCTTCACTCAAAAGATTATGGACTCAGTTGATTCCATTAGAGTATTTGATGCTTGTCTTTGAAGCACTTATTAGGTATTTGAAATTTGAAGCTCAAATCTCCTCCAATCAAATAACCTGCATGACAAATGATAGTTATAGGAGGTGAATGAAATTTGAGTTATTTTATAAGCACGCATGTAATGAAAATTTATTGATATTTATGTGTGTATAATTGTGGTCATCACATTCGTATTTGGTTTTAAATATTGGAGGCGGCTTTTAGAGATAATATGTATATAGGTATATGTGTATGGGTATATGTATACATGTATTCATTTTGTGGCATCAAGAACAGACAAGTGTTGTCTTAGGATTAATTGAATATGAATATTTTATTAGTATAATGTTAGGCATCATGAGTATACTCATCAATGGTATTATCAAAATTGATAACAATGAAAAGAGTGGAAATAATAGATAATAGTTCAAAATGAAGCTAAGAAATTAAGTAAGAAATTGAGCTATTGTACGACATTTGATTAATGTGTGAATTTTAGTTATAATTTATCTAAGCATGTTATGTATCAATTAGGGATACATTTATATACTTATATATGGGTATGTGTAAATGAGTTTATATCAAAGAATTAGAAAAGAACAATTTTACCTTAGGATCATTTGAATTATAGAGACGAGTAATTTGGAGTTCTAAATAGATACCTAACACCCCTATCTTAAATACGACATTATATAATAGGAAGTTATTTCAGATTTTTGCTTTAAATTAGTATACTTATATATTCTGGAAAGGTATAGACTTATTGGAGGTTTTATTACCCTTCTCTGAACCTTATGATATTGTAGGATGAGGATAACTTATGGTCGATATGTATGGCATGCTTGAGTATTGTGTTGCCTATTAATAAATGATTGGACTAGAAAACAAATTTTGGAAATATTAAATTAGAAGAGGAATGATTTATTGTATAAATGAGTATTTAAATAACTATGGAAATTAGTTAATATAGATGAAATTGATAATCCTTTTATAATGTTGATTTCTTTGTATTCTCTAATAGTAGAAATTGAAATTGTGTTAATTAAATAATTTTATCCTCTAATTGTGATTTATTTCATTAAGGATATTAGCGATTAGGATGGAGTTTGAGTTTGTAATATCATTGCCTTTAATAGCCTGATATTTATCTATTAGTTAATATAACCTATAGTTGTTAGTTGATTTAGCTTATAAAAAATTCTATGAATTTGGAAAAATAATAATGTTTAGAATAGAAAGGAAATTGTTTTAAATTGCTTTTAGTTATTCGAATTAATGAATTAGATGCACCTTTCTAAATATTGGTATTTTCACATTCAGTTATTCAACAGTTCATTATTATATGTTGATAATTTGGTTATTGATACATTACAAGGGAAATGTTTGTGTTTCGTTAGCATGGGTACGACAATTATACTTGTATATATTGATTTTGGGGTATGGCAAAAGGTAAGTTGATTGTTAAGAATGTTCTTTGAAATTGATACCTTGCATGCATATGAAAGCAAAGAAAATAACAACAAACAAACTATATGGATTTATAACGAGGAAACATATATAAATTAAATATTTATATATTAAATTGCAAATATTTAATTGGTTGATCTAAGGGACAAAGACATTTGATTTAGATAAATTTAAAGATGGGTAACTATTGTAGTTAGTTAATAGGATTGATCTAAATAATTGAATGGGAGTATATCATTGGAAAATTATTGTCTTATTAGTTTGAAATGTTAGAGCTTAATTAATTGATTGATCTATTGATGTTTCATTAGAAGAAGTTATTAACGTTGAGTTGATGGAGTTATGAAATAGTATTTAATTATGATTTGTACAATGTAACTGGAGCATAGTTTTCTTAAGTAGTGTATCTGTTGTGGCTCTACATGCTTTTATTGTCAAAGTGAATGATCTTGTCCTTTAACTTTCATTTTATGAAGCATGTTTGAAAATTTAAGTTTAATTGGTACATTCCTATGATTGAGTTCACCTTCCCTTGTATTATTTCCATTTGAAAGGGATTTTGGGTTTGGTCTGATATTGAGATCATGTTGGTAACCAGTGGCATTAAGTACCTATTATGGGTGGTTAAGGGTAGACTATGCAATAGGCTTCCAGAGGTAGTGGGAAACTAGTTTATGTTGGTTTTCTTTGATTAGACTTGGAATCGTTTGATTGAATTATTAGTTTGAACTCTAGAGGGTGTTACCGGATGCAATAGTTTTGTCTTTTGTTATGGTTGTTTGGAGAGATGGTCCATGCTCACATTTGTATTCAGACTCATGAATTTTGGTGTTTTGTGCTTGCTACACCCTTAGTGTTGTAAATTTTATTTTGGGCTATTAGGGAGAGTGGCTCTTCATGGGGGTCGGCGCACAAAGAGGAAGCCTAGATAACCCATAAAAGGGTTGGTTAAATATGTGAAAACCTAACAAATAAACTAGTTGGTTTGGGTAGGAACATATTAACTAAAGATAAGATACCTCATCCATGTCGTTAGTGCTTTCACAGACTAAGGGTGGGCTGAGAAGGCCATGGTCGGTAAGGTCGCTACCTCATCCTCATGAGAGGTTAGCAGTCCCACACGCATCACCCTATGGGGTCGGTGCTCAGTGAGGCATAGCCAGGATAACTGTAGATGGGGACCAGCGCCTGTTGAGAGGTAGCCAGGATAACCCATATTAGGGTCGTGCGATGACACTCTCCCATAGTACCCCTTGCCATTATCTTACAATGTCTCTGGAAGCAGTCATCTTGTGAATATTCATTGATGTTGTTGTCTTGTTTTGGTTGCTTGTTTGAGGTCTGGTCTCATGGTCGTTCTTTTCTACTGTCTTTGATCATGGGTCTTTCTTGTCAGCTCTTAGCACAGGGGGTGGTCCTTCGGGTCCATGTGGTCGAGTGGAACGTGCTACGCAACCCATTGGGTTCCCTATTAGCATTCATGCAGTACAGTGTTATCTAGATTCAAAGTGTTCCTAAGTGCACCTTATATTTAGATGTATATTACTTATTCCTATCATACTCATGTATTTGAAGTACTACTCCCATGTTGTGTTGGGAAAACAATGATGTATACTTATGTGATTGAATGATGTAATGTAACAAAAACTGATGTAATGTAATATTTTACCTTTGTAAATATTATGTGCTTAATGACCCATGGTAGTCGTTATTTTTATGTGTTACATTTGTGGAAATATGCCCCATTGTATTCACATGATGATAATATGTTTATGGTTATTGAGATTAAGTTAATTGTGCATGTGTTGTGTTTACATATGTGGATTTTTTCTTATTGATGAATTATTATGGATGTGTGATTATTGTAAATGTAAACTTTATCATGGTTTACAATATTAGCATTCATTTGCTAACGTTAATGTATAGGTTTAGGTTTCGTAATGTCTTCATGCGTACCCTAGAGGATATAGGTTGATAGTGTATCTGTTTAAAATTAAATTTAATATATTGTAAACTTAATGTACATCTCATGTATGTTTATTTAAAAAAAAAAATTGTGGTAATTGTTGTATTAGTTGTCCTTTAGGTTCGCATGATGGGGCATTACATCTTTGTTTACATGAACAAAGAGAGAACACACGTGATATACTCCACTCACACTAACAAGATTTTGTTTAATTTTAAGAATCCAAATTGAAGTGTGGAAGCAATCATTTATACAACTCAATATCACCAAAATACTTTTGATTCTCAAGATCGCCGTGAGGCACTAGAGAAGTGCATGCGTCTTTTAAGTGATATTACTTTGTATAAGAGATTAAAAAACATAAAAATCACATGTTCATTTTAACCTTCAAAGCAAGAATGGATTCTTTTTAAGCACCAATATTGAACTGTGAAATTTGCTTGTTCAATTTTAAAGCCTCAAAACAAACTCTAGTAAGTTGCCTAAGGTTCTTTTTAATCCCTTTGTTTTGTTCTTTTTAAGCCCAAACAAAAATTATTGAGTCCTAAAAAGATTGAAGATGAAAAATTCCTTAGAAATGGGATTATAATTGCTCCCCAAAGTGTTCAAAAACACTTGATACAATAGAATGATGATGCCATAAGAAGTCTTTCTTTCATTTCCTCATTCCTTCTTGAATCACTCCAACCTACAAAAATTGGTTAAAACTATAGAAACAGAAGCCAAAAACCAGTTTGAAGTTAACATGATCAAAATGAAAAAAATCCCATGTTGAAAAATTTTGAAAAATGGCTTTTACCCCACCCCAACAGTGCAATTTGGAGGATGTTAGTAGTGCTCTGTGGAGGAACAATGAGCGCAACTGCGGCACTATTTCATCAAGCGGTGCAGTTTGGAATTTGAGTTGGCCAGGCAAGGTGGAAAATGACTCAAGCAGCACAGTTTGTAGTTTGAAAGCGTTGCTAAATAGTGCCACTAGATTGATAGTGGCAGAGTTTGACCTGTTAGCGGTGCAGTTTCCTGTAGACACACAAAATTCAAAAACAAAAGAAAATTTTGGTGAAAAAATGTGTTAATTTATTCAAATCTTCCCTCCTTCTAGCACCAAAATGTGAATGGTGATCCTAGACCTACACAAACACAATATTAGTCCAATATGCAAGTTAGAAACATCATTCCCCATGAGATTCATTTGAAACATGAAAACAAGAAATAAGTGAAGAACACAAATAAAAAAGCTATTAAATCGTATTTAAATGATCAAACTCTCAATCCCATGGGGGGAATTGGTGCTATTTTGATGTGGAAAATATCCATTTTCCCAATTCCTAATCAAGCTTGGTGATGAACTTTGAAGATTGATGCTCCATTATGAAATTTCTCCATAACCTAGCTATGAAATGATGAAAACTATGAAAAATGGATGATAATGGATGGAGATTGCTCAAGATAATGAAGGTGATAACTTTGCATAAGTTGTGGATCAAATGCCTAAGATTGTGGATCCAAAATCAAAATGAGAGTCTTCTATTTATAGAAGAGAATGATGGAAGATTGAGCAAAAGGAATGAATGTGGGATCAAACACCAACCAATAGCACAACACCACTTGTCAACATGTGAGTGGACAAAGGTGGAGCTCATTTTGATGAATGTGCACATTAATGCAATTAGGTGTAAATTCAAAATTGGAGAAGTGACAAGTTGGAGGGAGATGAAAAATGAATTAAATGCCACTTGGCTCAATAAAAGGACATGTAAGAGGCCTTTAATGCCTTGTTGGATGGACAAGTACTTTTGGGGGGAGATTTCAAATTTGAGGAATATTCCATCCTTGATGCCTTTTTGAATGAAAAAGGAAGATTTATAAATTAATTAAATTTATTTTCATGTGCAAGTTGCAAAATCTAGAGGATTTGAGTGATTAGTGTTAGCATTAATCATGATTTGATTAATTTTAATGGAAGTTAGTTGATTTGACATTGTGATTTAGATTTTAGGATTTAAATAAATCAAAATGAGAGGTATGATGAATATTAGACTAAATTAAATAAAGTTTGATTTATTTAATTAAAGAGGATGGTGTTAGATTTAAATCAAATAAATATTAATTTATTTAATTTAAAGGAGATGACTTTAGAGCTTAATTAAATAAATATTAATTTATTTAATTTAAAGGAGATGACTTTAGAGCTTAATTAAACAAAATTATTTATTTAATTGATAGGAGATGATGATTTAATCAAATAAAATTGATTTATTTAATTAAAAGATGAAATGTGATGAATTTAATCAAATAAAGGCTATTCCATTAAATGGTTAGTAAAGGAGATGATTCAGGATGAACTGGTGTTAGTAAATTAGGATCAAGTGTATAGGATCAATCAGTATATTTTACGTGTCTACAGAGAAAAGAAGACATAATATTTCTACAAGAAACCAAGTGGACACTTGACACAAGTAGGAAAAGGATGAGTGGTTGGAAACAATGGTCGAGCCATTATGTCAAAGCCAATGGAGCATCTGGTGGACTGGGACTAATCTAGAACCTTTTATCCATGATATGTAGTGTGGAAGAGTAGAATCAAAACTACATGTTTGGTAGGTGCACATATTTATAGAAAAATCAGAGTTTCTTTGTAATCAACATATATGGACCAATCTCCACGGAAAGGAAAAGAGATGTATGGCAACAAATCACAAATAGATTAAGAGGTCTGGAAAGAGAAAAAAGGATAATTGGTGGGGAATTCAATGTGACACTAGACAACTCAGAAAAATGGGGAGGAATGCATAACCCCACCCAAATTCAGCAAACTTTCAAACCTTTGTGCATGAGAACAAACTTAGGGACATGAATACCACAAATGGCATGTTCACATGGACTAATAGAAGAAAAGGGTTCACTAGCATTGCAGAAAACCTTGATCGCTATCTTCTATTTGGAGACTAGGATAGAAAGCCTAACTTATATGAAGCTAACATCCTACCTTTCACAGGATCAGACCACTTTCTGGTTCAACTTGCCATTAGACCTGAAGATCCTCTTATGGGAAGCCGATTCAAGTTTGAGAATATGTGGTTAAGGGACTCAAATATAAAAGACTCAATGAAAGAATGGTGTAATGAGATCAAATTTGGAAACCAATCAGAGTTATATCGGTTTCATAAAAAAACTAAGCCACATCAAGAAAAAGCTGAAAATATGGAACAAGGAGCACTTCAAAAATATTTTTGAAGAAAAGACAAGAGTGAAATCAACATTGGCAACCCTTAATGAGGCAATTTTAACAAATGGGATGAGTGTTGATGATTTGAAGTTGAGAAAATCTTGAAACAAGAAATTTTAGAACTAATGGCATGGGAGGAATGCTTTTTGTGGCAAAAATCAAGGGAAATATGGCTGAAAGAAGGTGATAGGAACACTAAGTATTTCCATAGAATGTAAATTCCTAATAGAAGTAAAAAAAGAATCATGGAAATGATAAGAGAAAATGGTACAATGACCCAATCCCTAGAAGATGTCAATCAAGAAGTGGTGAATGATTTTGAGACCATTCTCAATAAGGAAGTGCAAACTCATGTGGAGCAGAGAAATAGTATTCTAGGAAAGATACCAACCTTGATCAATGAGGATAATAATCTCCTTTGCAAAAAGATAACTTTGGAGGAAGTCGAGAAAGAAACTTTTCAACTTAATCCAGATAAGTCCCCAAGGCCAGATGGTTTCCATGTTATTTTCTTCCAACAATTTTGGGAAATCATTGGTGAGGACTTGCATCAAGCAGCTAAAGAGTCCAGGAGAAAAACCATGATGCTTGGAGCATTGAACCATACCTTTTTTGCATTAATACCAAAGGAAAAATATGTTGGAAGCATGGGTGACTACAGACCAATAGCACTATGCAATACAACTTACAAAATAATCATGAAGATCATAGATAATAGACTAAAGGAAATGCTTAAAAAAGTTATTTCTGAGGAGAAAAGTGGCTTCTCACCTGGAAGATCAATAGTGGAAGGCATTATAGTGGCTCATGAGGCAATCCATTCAGGAAGGAAAAGTAGAACAACCAACATGCTTATTAAGTTGGACATCCTTAAGGCATATGATTTAGTTGATAGGAATTTCTTGTTAGGTGTGATGGAAAGGTTTGGTTTCAATAAAAAATGGATAGATTGGGTTGGAGGATGTATTGGCTCACCCAAATTTTTGGTTTTGATTAATGGCACAACGCATGGTTTTTTCAACACTTCCAGGGGGATAAGATAAGTTGATTCCCTATCACCTTTCCTCTTCATCATCATGGATGAAGCTTTAGGTAGAAGTATTAGTTTTCTCAAAGAGGAGGGAAGATGGCATGGTATGGAGGTCACTCCTGGGCTAACTACTATGACCCATCAATAGTTTGCTAATGACACAATTTTATTTGGAGAAGCCAGCCGAAGAGAAGTAAGATTGATAAAAACATTATTAAATGATTATTGCAAAGCGTCAGGCCAAAATATCAATTGGAGGAAATCAAAAGTATTTTTTCTCAACACGCAACCAAGCCCTCAGAGAGACATTACAAGGATTTTAGAACCTAGAGTGGAAAACTTCCCAGGTAGATTCCTTGGGATGCCTCTTTTTGCAAGTATAAACAAAAGATGCTACTTGGGGAGACTGATCAATAGCTGTAAAAGTAAAATGGAAGCATGGAAAGGAAAATGGCTATCTTCTACTGGAAGAATACTAATGGTCAAGGTAGTATTATCTACTATATCTATCTACTCAATGTCATGCATGAAAATTCCAAGGGCAGTAGAGGATGCACTAATCCAAATCATGAGGATATTTTTTTGGAGCAAGATAGTGGAAGAATATTAATTCCCTCTTATCTCATGGGACAATATATGTAGACTACAAGATGTTGGTGGTGTTGGGATCAGGAAATTATGTGCAATGAATTTAGCAATGGGAGCTAAACTAGTATGGAACTTATAAAAAAATAGAGAGCATAAATGGGTGCAGATTCTAAGAAGGAAATATCTTGATTTTGATGAACCCATTCAGATTTTAAACACCAAAAATCCACCTAGGGGATCAACAATATGGAACTACATCCTTGAATGTAGAGACATCATTACAAACCACATTACATGGGAAATCAAGAACATAAGAGATGCATCCTTTTAGTCTGATTCGTGGGAAGGTCATGAGCCTCTCAAGGACATTCCAAGCTTAGATGGCATAAGAAGGGAAACCAAGCAAGTATGGGGCAAGAAGGTCAGCAATTATGGGCGAATGGTTGAGGAAAATGGAATTTTGAAATGGAAATGACACACAATGGAAAATATGAATGCCCCCAGCAAACAAGTAGATGCATTATGGAAAATTTTAAATAGTAGGAATTTCTCCCCCTCCGACATAGTGTAGCCTCTAGTGAATACAAGGTTAAAATTGGTTATAAGGTGATGGAGGTGGTCATTTCCAAGCATCAATGGCCTTCAAAAATATTATGGAGGAAGTATTGTTTGCCGAAATTTTGGGTGTTTGAGTGGATGGCCATACAAAATAGAATATCAACCCAAGATATACTTAGCAAGTTGGGAATTCAAGGCTTGGGTAGATGTATTATGTACAAAACAAAAGAATAAAATGCAGATCATTTACTATTAACCTATCCCTATGCAAAAATTTGTTGGAAATATATCATGACCAACTTGGACATACAGTGCCCTCTCCAATTGGAACTTGAGGGCTAGTTCAAAATGTGGCCAAGAAGAATCAAGAAAGGCATGTTTGGAATTTTATGGAAATTCATCCCCTCTACTATAATTTGGAAGCTCTAGAAAGAGCGCAATCACCAGATATTTCAGGATAAAAGTGTGACTAGAGAAAACATCATTAAGAAGATGGAAACCTAGATCACGAAACTAGTGAACAATGCAGCTTGAAACATGCCACTACACAAGAATGTATTTATAGGATGGGATGATATGAAAAAAGTCTTTAATGGACTTAAAGTTCCCCCAGCTAATGGGGATAGGAAGATTGCTCCTCCCTCAAAAATGAGATTAGATGTTTGTTAGAAGATTAATCTTTACTTGGTAAAGGTTATTCTTTAATTGTAATTATTTATTAACTTGTAGGAATATTTCAAAGGAATCCTACAAGTCTTTTATCTTTTTGTCATCTCACACATGTGTGAGGATGGCTTATTTTTTAATTCCTTTATTAAGGAATATTTGTAACCACCTCCTTAAGAGGTGACACTTTGCACACACATAGATGAATGGTGGCATTCATTGAGTTGGGAGTTACATTCTAACTCCTTCTTCTCACCTCTACTTATTGAGGTGCCTCTCCTCTCATTCTTCAAGACTCATGCAAGCAAGCAAAGGCTGAAGCTCTCTCTCTTTGTATTATTCTTTAGGCATTTTGCCTCCATTCATAATATTGGGGTTTTTTCTTGTTTTTTCCCCTTAACAAATTATTGTGTCTCTCTTGCTTTGGTGGTGCTTGGTTTGGCTACTTCAATTCATTTGGTAATCTCTTTCCTTCAAACAATTGCTCTTTATTAGTACTTTCCATTGCTCTTTTATATTTCCTTTCAATGTTGTATGGACTCCTCCAGAGGAAGGCTAGATCAAGATAAATTTCAATGGGGCTTTGAGAGGAAACCCCAATCCCAGTGGTGTGGGTTATGTGGCTAGGGGCTATCAAGGAAACATTATTGCAGAGAAATCAATTCCAATTAGAAAAGCAACAAATAACCTTGTTGAGTTTAGAGCAGATTTGTGAGATTAGAAATGGGTAAAGAACTCAAGGAAAGTCAACTGCATCTTGAAGGTGACTCACTTATTACCATCAATGCAATTAGACAAAATTGGACTCCTAATTGGAAACTAGAGCGGTGGTTAAATCCTATATGTGACCTCACAAATACCTTTCAAAATTTTAAACTAACCCATGTTTACTAGGAGGGAACATTTGTGTTGATATGCTTTCCAAGTAAGCTATGGTGAGAATGGTGGGATCACATGGCTAGTACTTTGCCATGATGGTATGGAAGGAAACATGAATGGGATAAAACCATGTGCATACTTCAATGATGATGCTAGTATGCACAAATTTGAGCAATTTAGCTACATTGGGCATCGTTGTGGGTCTTTATGCCTCTTTGTGCATTGGCATGATCTTGGAATGCATTGATTTAGCTCTCTGTCTCACCGTTTTGTGGGTGGGTGAACAAATTTTCTAACTGATGGGTAGATTGGAGGTAGTATGTTGAGGAAATATAGGATCTTCCTCTTATTGATATGATAAACAATGTGATAAAAAACTGTAACAACTTTTTTATATTAATATTATGGTGTTGACCATAACCAGCTATTAATTTACCAAAAAAAATTCTTGACTTGGATTTTGACTCAGTAATTCATTGTGAATTACTCTTTCAAAAAAGGGACTTACATATTAAAACTACAAAATAGGGTTAAATCTGGAAGGTGACAACTTCACTTACACACTTTACCTTAAATAAGTGTTTTTTGATCTATAATCTAATTAAATTTATATATTCTAGAATATCTTTCATCATTTGATTTACAATGTGTTGATGCTTTGAATTTTTGAATTTTAAATTTAAATTTTGAAAGAAAATGAAAAAGAGAGGGTGAGAGAGAAAAGGATTAGAAATCTTCAATTTCTCAGAAATATTGCATGAATACACTCTAGAACTACAAAAACCATATCATAACTAGTTTATGTTTCACCAAATCCTATCATAATTACACATAAATGGTACAGATATCCAAAGGAAAACTCATCACAAAAATAAATTGGTCAAATGCACCCAAATATTAGGACAACAATTTGATTTTCAAAGAAAATGATGAGTGTGCAATCATGTATGGTTTACAATCTTAAAATGAACTTCAGTTGACATCAATTTGCAATCTTACAAGTATAGGAAAACAATATTCACTAAGCTAAGTGAAAGGAAACCATGAAGTGAGAAGAATATTTATAATTTTTCAATATTTTCCCTACATGTATCAACAATTCTCATACCACGATCTAAGCCCCTAAAAATATTATATTTTGGCTCCCCCAAAAATAAATAACTTTCAGCCTTTTATAGAAATAAGGCACCACAAGTTAGCTATAATAATCAATGGTTCAATTGTCTTCATAATCAATCAATAATGGAAATTTAAAAGTGGGACATGGGTGACATCAACATCTTGACAATTATCAATGGTTGGTACTTGGAATATTCCATCTTCATAATCACCCTATTCTCTTCTTTGATCAGTTGTAATTTTACCTACAAAAGAAAGCAATTAAATTCATCAAATATTGAAAACTTTATAAAAAATAAATTTGGAATTTGTAACTTGTCACTTCATATCTAAATTTTACAAAAATATTAATGCTTCTAGCAATTAAAAAATATATGTATTCATGTTTTAAACATTCATGGGAACTTCAAATAATAAAATGTTCAACTAAAAGTTTTTGATTAGCAATCATCAGGTTTTGTGGGGACCAAAAACCCCTTACAAACAGGTTTTGAGGGAACCTGAAACCCCTAACACCCAAAAGAAAGTTGCAAAAGATGAGAACACAGACAATCAGTAGTCTACCAAAAGATATACAAGTCCAAACAAACTGCAAGAAATCAGCTTTGAAGGGACTGAAAACCCAAAATAGCTAGGTAAACAAATAGGCCTTAACCCCAAAACATCTTTAAAGGAACTGTTTGAATCCATCAGCCACCAAACACCACCTGCAGCCTCCACTGTATAGCAAAACTGCTCTAGATAGAGCTAAAACAAAAGGGAATTCCAAAGCACCCTTCAAGACCAGCCATTTTTCCCCACCTCCCTACCTCAATAAGAGAGCAACAAGGAAAAACCATAATAGCATAAAACACCAAAGAAACCTTGATTCTCAAAGGAACCAGAAAAACCAAACACCCCACCTCAATAGGGGTAATGGGAAACACAACAGAGCACTGCAAAGCAACAACCACCCAACAGCACCAAAATGCTTGAGAAGCCAACCCAACCTCCATCACTAGAAGAGAGGGCTCCCCTCTATAGGAGAGGATGAAATGAAACCCCTTACCACCAAAACCATGAGTCTCCACGCCAAAAAAGCTCCACCTCAAAATAATCCAACACTCCACCTCAATAGGAGCAATCTCCCCCTCTATAGGAGACACTGGTAGAAGAAACTTGTAAATAGCTTCAGTAGGAAGGGTGGACATAACATCCCTCAACAACGCAAGCATAAGGAGTTGGGAAAAAGAAGCAGGAACCTCCTCAATGACCACACATTGCTGGGTCCAAAGAGAAAACAAAGAACATAACCTAGCCAACAACAAACAAGCAATGTCTTGGACAAAGTCCAACAAAACCAAAATGAACAACTCCAACAACCTCATCCACTAAAGGAATGAAAAACACCAGGAGAGGCTAAAGGAGAAAAACAGAAACCACCACCTACAAATAACATTTTGCAAGAATCCAAAGCTAAAAAGAACAAACATGGGTGCATAAAACTTTCCCCCCAAGAGAAATAAGAACATTGAACAACACTTGGGCTTCATCACCCACCACCAAGCTTCAAGGAAACCAACAAGAAATTTCCCACAAAGAATAAGGAAGCAGAACTCCAAGCTACCCCAAACCACACATCTACTCTACAACACAGCAGCTAGAGGAATCACAGTCTAGGAGACCACCAAAAGAAAATTACCAATCTCAAAATGATCAGGAGTAGCCAAATCGTAGCAGGAATAGGGGGTCACAAACAAGGCAGAAGTAAGGAGAAGGCCCAACAGGAGAGCACACCAAGCAACCCCAACACACTGGTCAGAGCCAAATAGGGGCCAAAACTCCACACAACCAACCAATAGAGGACACCACCAGACCACAGAGGATGGCCAAAAAAGACCCAAAACACACTGAAAACCAAAACACCCAAAAGAGAGCCACCGAACAAAGAGCAAGTAGGAACGAAGAAAGACCAAGAGAAAGCAAGAGGAAGAACAGGTTGGCACAATAAGCCCCCAAGCCCTCCTACTACACTGAGTAGGAGCATAAAAAATCCAAATCTTCAACTGAAAAACCTCAAAGACTTCAACACACCACCACACCCTTTGTAGGGCCGACAGCCAGAAAAACAATGGGAAGGGCATCAGGCACCCAACCACAACCACAGCCGGACCATCAAGCAAAACCACTGAGAGCCAAGAAGCATCTCCCAAGCCACAAACGCCACACAAACAAGCATATTCATTAGCCAGAATAGTGTCCTCTAGGCACCCCTCACCGTCTATAGAAGATAGACAGCCAACACCCGATCTAACCCCACCCAACGCCTCATGAAGAAGTACCGACACAAGGGAAAGCGCATCATCCTCATCATCAGAGCCTCCATCACCACCCTCGCTCACAACTTTCAAACCTCCCACAAAGATACACTTCCCACCACTCACCATCATTCAACTAAAAGTTGAATTCCCATAAAAAAAAAAATTGTTTAACCTTACACAATCATTTTAACATTTTTGGCATTTAAAAGAGAGGTTAAATATCTATTTTTTGTAAAGATTTTAATTTGTGGGGTCATCAAAGTTCTTATAAATGTTTTATGCAATATTTCATGCATCAGAAAAATGTCCATGGTGTGTTCTTTTGTGTTATTAATCAATTTTTGCTCTTTATAGTCACTTAACAATGAGTAATTCATGTCCCTTTTAATATTTATTATTTAGCACATGTTGCGTCACCTTTTATAGATCATTTTAACACTTTACTTTTAATTTAAATTGGTTAATCACTTTTAAAATTATATAGTTTACTACATGAGAATATAATAAAGGGGGATATTTTAAAGGTTCATGGGAACATAGTAAAGGGACGCTAAAAGTTACAGATGGAAAAGTCTAGATGGAACGTGTAGATGGAAAAATACAGATGAAAGGTGCAAACAAAAAATTACAGATAGGAAAGTGCACATGGAAGGTGCATATGGAAAAGTGTGGATGAGAAATTGTAGATGGAAAAGTGTAAATGAAAGGTGCAACTAGAAAAGTGTAGAAGGAAGGTGTGGATGGAAAAGTATAGATGGAAGGTGCAAATGGAAAAGTGAAAATAGAAGATGCAAATGGGAAAGTGCTAAAAGTGACCTAGACTAATTTTAATTCTCTTTCCATTTATGATGGAATTTTGATCATTTTGAAGACTAACTTTGAGACATGGAGGACTTGTCAACACAAGGCAAGCTAAAACCTAGTAAAAAGAGGGGGTCCTCATTTTGCTAGAAGAAAAGTAGGGCATGTTATGAAAAGGCACAACAACATTAATTTAGACAAATGGTGTCATGTTTCATGCATGTCTTAGATGTATTAGGTGGCATCTCAATAGTTCTCGAAAGTTCGATATTCAAAAATTTTGATGGTGTAGAGAGATTAATGCTAAGTATACCTCTCTAAAATATAAGGAACTCATCAAAGTAATCCTACTTATATGCAAGATAACTCACTTTATGCCACTTCTATTTATTATCTATAAATATTTACAATAGACCATATTGCACCTAGATGTTTTCTAAAGAAGATTTGTGCAAGGTTCAACAATGGGGCTAACACTAATAATGAAACCACCATAACCATAGAATTGATAAAATCCATTGAATCATTATGCCTTGCAGATATGCTTGACATTGTCCTTATTGACAAGTTATGGAGAAATTCACCTATTTTTGAGTGTCGTACCTACAAAACATACTTTCCATTCAATAGTTGATACAAAGAAATCATTTTAGATTATCCAATCATATATTTCCAAGACTCTAGTTTTTCTACACATGTCGACTTATACCTTGAAGCATTTGTATTAGTCAAAAAAGTGAAATTTTTCTAATTGCTTAAGATGATTTCTATATAGTATTGTAAGCAAAATTAGAAACTAACCCAAATTTTAGAGGATCTATAACCTTATGTTTTGACACCAAGAAGACCCATCCCCACAATTGAACATTTCCCTCATTATAATATCTAAATTATGTCTTATGCTTACCACAATTATTGGATTCCAACATCTTCATTATTGAATTCACTCTCAAAGGAAAGAGAAGAATCACAACTCTTAAAATAGTTGAGTTATAGTAATCATGATTCGTGATAGGGAGAGAATGGATAAGAAAAATATCAAAGGGATAATTGATCTTGTGAGAATATAAAGAGATTAAGAATATTGCAGAAGATTAAAAGAAAAGAGATGGATCCTGAAGTTGATTGAATTCTCACTAAGGAGGAGTTGGAAAAAAATTGGTGGAGGATTGAATAAAGAGAATGGTGAAAATACAGAGGTAGGAATATAGCAGAAAAATCAACGACAATGGAATACATCCAAGTTATAAGAGAATTCCAGCTAGGCCAAGTGGGTGGATATCACAACAACAATAAGATAGGTGATAGATTTTTTAAGAGATAAGGTCATATATCCATACTCCAATCATGGTTCTATATGATATTAAAATGAAATACTTGTGGATAATGATAGAAATTTTGGAACATAGTGAAGATTTATGAGTCAATGGAATAGATCCATTCCCACCTTGGATTTCTACAACCACAAGCTAAAGGATTTTTTATTGATTGAACTTTGAATAGAATCCAGGGAAGTCAAAAATAATATTAGGATAGAAAAAAATTAGATGTCGATATTTTAGAGATCGATAGCAATCTTATTCCTTTTTTTTTGTAGCCTAACCACCATGGATCAAGATCAGAAGACATTTAGATCTAAGGTAAGATTTTTAAAAAATATTTATAACCTCATTTGCATCAATGGATAACAAATTTTTCGTCACACCTAAGGAAGGTCGACGTGACTGATTTCAAATTTTCTTAAAAACAACTACAGTGAAGGTCTTAAGTCAGTATACCTTTACTCGTGTCATTTTTTGGTGTGGCCACTTGAAACAATATCATAGTTATTTAAGATCCATGCATTACCACATAAATGACACATGAGAATGCAAGTTTCATTCAAATCTAAGGCAAGATGTTTCAAAAATATGGATAACCCAATTAATAGCAATGGATAACAAACTTATTGTAACACCTAAGGAAGGTTGACATGACTAATTTCAAAATTTCTTAAAACTACAATGAAATTCTTAAGTCGGTATACCTTTTCTCATGTGTCAATTTTTTGTGTGATCACTTGAAACAAGATCATGGGTATTTGAGCTCCACGTATTACCACATAAGTGAAACATGAGAATGCAAGTGGATATATTTTTGGGTTTTAATAGGTTACATGTTGCTACCAAGACACTAGAAAAAAATTAATAATGTAGATCAAAAGACACATTCAAATCTAAAGCAAGATGTTTCAAAAATATGGATCATAACCTCATTTACATCAATGGATAACAAACTTGTCCTAACACTTAAGGAAGGTTGTTGACATGACCAATTTCAAAATTTCTTAAAAATAACTACAATGAAATTCTTAAGTTGGTATACCTTTGCTCATGTGTCAATTTTTTGTGTGGTCACTTGAAACAAGACCATAGGTATTTGAGCTTCAAGTATTACCACATAAATGATACGTGAGAATCCAAGTGGATATGTTTTTGGTTTTTAATAGGTTACATGTTGTTGTCAAGACACTAGAAAAAAAAAGTAGAAAATCCCATCTCTAAAACTTGTTGCCAGATAAATTTCATATGAATTTAATCTCATTGTTAAATTCATCATCCTTCATTCATTCTCATAACAAATGTCTACAAGCTGAATATTTGAAGAGTTTTATAGGCCACCCAAAATCCTATCTTTACAACCTCTTAACTTGATTTATTCATTTTTAGACCTTTTTTTAGATGCAATTCTATTGAATTATGCTTTTATTGGATTTTTCTGCTAGTTATCATTCTACTTGGATTTCAAAAAATTCAAAGATAATTTTAGAGAGTATAAAATTTATATATATTTAATGATCTTAACAAGTTATACATTTTACATTCATCTTATATATGTGTGAAGGAGGGGATTTGCTACTCCTAAGTCTCAAGACAAAATGAGTCTGCAGGGAGAAAATAGCCTTCAATTACCTCAAAGTACAAATCTCAAGTGAAAAGTATAAAAATGAAGAATATTTGAATAACTTGATTAAACAAAGTGCTAAGCTATTAAGGGTGAGAATGATAAACTATCAAATAATAGAAATTGATATAAAATTGCAAGAAAATTGTCGCTTTATGTTTCAGCAGATAGAACCACCAATTTCCTCCAAGTTTCATTCAAGGAAACCTTAGAGATCTCAATCTACAGATGGAAATGAGGGAAAGAGATCTGCAATAAGGTGTCCTAGGGTGTGATTAAAGGTACAAAGGGGGTTCACTGCCAAGAAAAGTCTTGGAAAGACAAGTAACATGCAAAACCTAGTGATATGACCTAGAAATTGAACTCAAATCAAAATAACAAACTAAGAAAGTACAGAGGTGCACTTGGAAAACTGAATATGCTCAAGACAAGGTCTAAAACCCTAAAAATGTGACTTTTAAATCACACTAGGACTCATATACTAGTAGGGGTGATTTAGTCCCAATTTAAGGTTTCTGGACAGAAACTAGAATTTCACAGGGACAAGTCTAAATCCTTTGAAATTCGGAAAAAGTTCTATACCAAGACTCATGCGCCACAAGTGGCATATCAGTCCCATTTTGCTTTTTCAAAAAAATAATTCTTGAATCTGTTCTCCTATCTTTGTTCTTCCTTCCAAACCTAGTTTCTAGATCTGAACCTGCTAAAAACCTACAAAATAGAATATTGTATTGATTTTCTTATGGGGGGTTTCCCTCAGTCAAACCCCTAGTTTGGTAATTAAACCTTGATAGAAATGATAGATATTGAAAGTAAATATGACTGCAAGCTCTAATCTTAAGTGCATATAATATTAGGAGATCTAAAATGCAATACAACCCTATTATAATGCGCTAGAATAAGATGCATGAATGAAACATAGAGATTATGACTCACTTTGGGAGATCTCTAATCACCCTAATAGGCCATAATAATGCATGTACCCTCCTTTAGGTAGAAAGTAGAGTGACAATAGAGGATGGAATTACTTAGGAAACAATTCATTAGGCTTCGTTCAATGGCTAGTTTCATCTCCCCAACCTAGAATCCATCATGATTCAGCATAGGCAACCATCATCAATCCTTGACAATGCTAGATATTGAATGAAAGTGAGCTTGAAGACTTGAAAAAACACTATACTATGGCTCCATGACTTCAACTTTGCTTGCTCCTTGCTCTTGAATACTCTTGTGAAAGTATGCTTGAGTGCTTATGTTGATATTATGAATGCTTAGATCTTGAATCCCTTTCTCTAGGTGAAATAATGATTTGAAGCCTTGTTTATATAGGAACCTCATCTAATTTATCATTTATTAGATCCCAAATGCAAACATCAACCAAAAATTTGAATTAAAACCCTTAATTTCCCACTCAAACCCTAAAAAGGGACCACACGGGACTCATACGCCACTTGTGGTGTATGGGTCCCACCTAAGGGGACTCATATTCCCAAGGTGGTGTATGAGTCCCACCCTAGCTTTTCGAGGTGAGAAAATGTCAAGTTGTTAGAAAATTGAATGCCTTTGTTGATTTTGTCAAGATTTCAACTAAAATAATCATTGGGATTTGAAATAAAGGGTCTTAGGGGCCTATTAATTATGATATAAAGGGTCATGAATGCAAGGGTACTAAAATAGGTCCAAATTAAGTGTGAAATGGTACCATCTCCAAGAAGGGTGTACAATTTTATACACTACACATATTACAAAAATAAAAATATTAAAACTCACTGATTCTACCCTTAGAAGGGAAAAGCCTCAGACATGGATGATAGTGCGCCATAGGCACATTTGTTTCTCGCACTATCGTCCCTGTCAAAATGTAAAGACCTTAAATCTGCAATGCCCAATTCCTCAAATCTATATATATGCACACAAGAAGGACATGAAAAAATGTTGGGGTTGTTTTGGGGCTTGCCTCAGTTAAACCCTCATTTTGATGTTTCCACCTCCATAGACAACCAAATAGATAGAGATAGAAGAAATAACATGAAATATAAAATATGTGTGATAAAAACAAAGCTCACTATGAAGGAGATCCCCTATCAAGAATGTAATAAATGAGACAAGTAGACAATTGTAAATAGACAAGACAAACAGAAAAGAGAGTGTCACCAAAAATATGTGGCTCCCTTATTGGCTTGATATACTAGATGTGATTGCTTGCAAGGGAGACTTGACTATTGTTGTGATGGAAATTTGGCAAAGCTTCATTGAAAAAAGAAAGATAGAAGAATATGTAAAAGAGAGAATAGAGAAAGAGAGAAAGATCGGGTGAGAGAGAGTGAGAGTGCAAAGAGGAGTTTTGCAAGGTTGAATAGGTGGGAAGAGCTATTACACTCATGTTCTTCCCACAATGTTGTGTTTCATAGGCAAAGGATGCAATATTCCCTCATTTGAAACCAACTGTCCTACTCAAAACTTTATAAGAAACAAGGTATTTAGATCCTATTGCTTCATCATTGTCCCCTATGAAGTTAAAATCATAAAAGTTTGACTCATAGGTTTTTGTCATTAATATGGTAGGGTGCCATATATGTAGTAGGATAAATGTGCAAGTGTGAAATTTCCATGGGGTGCAATTTTATAATACTACATTTTACCCTCACTTTAGTGATCTGAATTTTTGAAGAAAAATTAGCTACACTAAAGTAGTTAAGAAGACATAAGTGCGAAATTGAAATTTTGAAAATTTTATAGATTTTACATAAAGGATACCATAAAGGCCATAGAGGTTGAGCAGGAAAGTACTGAAGATTCCCCCAACATCATAAATCAATGAGAAACTACATTTTCTAACTTGAAGTTTTGTTCTACAAAACTCAAAATCAGGTTAGTTTCAAAAATTGGAAGAAGCTATTACGGCGAGAAGAATGCTTAATAAAAATTGATGATTCAAAAGAAAAATATGATGAAGAGGTGAATATATGTTGCCTCCTTATTTTTCCCCCAACTAGGTGGGGTGAAAATAGGAATGATGGAAGGAACATTTTTGTGGTGAAAAAGGGGAAAAAATTACCTATATATGTCTCAGGGGGCTCGTGGAAGGGTCATTTTCACTATTCATGAGGACTTTGTTGACTTTTCTAGAGAGTAGTCAAAAAAATTCCATACAAATGCAACTATGTAGCTCCTAGGATCAACTAGCCTCGCACAAAAGTGGCGAGGGGTGACCCACCAGATGAGGTACGTAAAAATTTTCATGTAACTTATTATTTCAATTAATTTTTTTTAGCTTTCTAGTCTTCCCAAGTAGCACAGGTGTCCAACTGACACAAAGGAATCTAGTTGATGCATTATCACCCAAACAACACATCAATGTCCTTCAACCATATTGGCATCTAGCCAACACACTATCATTAGAAGTTGTCTGACCTTAGATGCCAACATGTTGCACAAATGTCGACACGGAGCATTGTTGTCTCAGAGGTAGACTTAAGAAAATTTTAATGTAGAGAGAATATTTTCATGATGTAGAATGTGCTAACATGAAATTTTATACTTTTACAGGAGTGGCCTAAAATCCACGAGCATGCTAGTGGATCGATTATGTCATTCTTGTAAAACTCCAACAATGAGATCCATCCTAATGGTATGGAATTTCTGTAGCGCATCAGACTCTAATAGATTTATACTAGATTCCACACGCCCATGCTCACGGCATCGATGGAGCAGTGGGATGTTGACACATCAACACTTCATCTCCCCACTAGGGAGATGACTGTGACCCTTGAGGATGTCTATCGCATCATGGGCTTACCCATCCATGGGGAGCGGGTGGCCTACAAGGACGACAAGATGACACAAGATGTCCAAACCATACATCAATACTACCTCAATCCAGTGATCTCAAAGGATACAACGAGTCACATATACATGTGTTGTCTCAAGCAAGGGCGAGTGGCAATGCCACTTGTGTGTCGAGTCATGATTGCCACTATCATGCTACGTGTCACAATGGATGGTTGAGTCTCACACCTTCACAAGGGCCTCTTCCATTGCATCCATGTGATGGAGGATAGAGGGACAGTATACACCTAGGGTAGGAGCATGCTTGCACATCTATGCCATGACCTTGGGTGTTATGTCCATTATGAGTACTATAGCCTCACCATTTTCACACTACTCCAAGAGTGGGTAATTAAGAAGATCCATTGCATGAGATTAGTCTGGTATCCCCTTTTCCTATCACACAAGATGTCTCTAGCACACACGTACTCCCTAGTGCATGATTGACAATATGGCGATATACAATTTTGGAAGCTTCAAATGGATACCTTACGGGTGCATGATATTAGGTGGTTCCCTTATAGATAGATGGGCGTCTAGCCATCTGATAGGAGGAAGTTGTGTAGGATGCAGTGTGATCGACTCATGTTTGGACATTCAAACCACATTATAGTTCCATATTAGTGGCATCAAGTAGCTCGATAGTTCAAGCAGGTTCATATCATCCCCACAACAACTCCTATGTAGATATGGTTGCACTGGAGAGCAACTCGATCAAAATACCAACCTCATCTAATAATCATGAATTTTGCACCAAGCGATGATGGATCAGATGACGACAATCAGCCCTCGATCCTTTTGATCGATGATTTCGACATTGTAGTCAACTTTGTCAGTTGATGGGTGATAGTAGGTTCGGCCCTAATTTTCTCATCACGCACCCCAGTGGGCAATGATGGTGCTCAGGGATTGGGAGGCAAGGGACTTAGTGGTAGTGGCAAGGAGGGAAAAGAAGAGGTAGGCAGAGCACTAGAGATACTGAGGTGGTGGTGATAGGTGGCATCACTATCACACACAACTCCAGTCTCATCAACACTACCTAGTAGCCAGGCGATCGCACCTCCTTTGGTGGTAGTACCAAGGCCAAGCATGGTGCCACCCCCTAATCCACATTGGCAATCTGGGGACCCAGGTACAAGTAGGATATATGTTACTTCATTTTAGATACTTTCATTTCAACTTTCTCATATATATATTGACATTTAAATGATATGGTACTAATATCAACTACTATTTATGTGGTTGCAGTGGACACATAGGGGTGGCTTTCCTTCATCGAGTGATGCATAGAAAAGACGACCCCAACTATCCAGATCCAAGGGTTAGTCCTTGATGCCTACAAGCTTCCATTAGCAAGGC